>CAUYQG010138830.1:0-20455 GCA_963574415.1 Tarsius wallacei | reverse complement strand
GTATTTCTTTGGGGTCAGTTGTGATTTGATCTTTTGCATTTCTGATTGTGTTTATTTGGGCTTTTTCTCTCTTTTTCTTGGTCATTCTGGCTAGGGGTCCATCAGTCTTGTTAATTTTTTCAAAGAACCAGCTTTTTTTTTTTTTTTTTTAATGTTTTCTTTTGATATATTTGTCTTCTGTGTCCCGTATTTGGACTCTCATTTTGGTGATTTGGATTCTTCTGCTAAAGTTAGGGTTTTGGTGGGGTTGACCCAACTTTAAACAAACAAACAAAAAGCCCATTGATTTTTGCAGATAGGCTATATGCTTCTCACTTAAAAATAATGTGAAATATTAGAAAATGTCCAGATTTTGGAACCAGATGTGTGTTTAATTAGTTTTCTGGCATATAGTAACTGTAGTGAATATAGACAAGTCACTTGACATGCAAAGCCTCTCTCATTAAATTCTTACCTTGCAATGATTAAAGAAAATGCATTTAAAGCACTTTACATAGAAGACATCAAAGACCCTAGTAAATAAGGTTGTTTTTGTATTGTGATAATGGTACTAGCTAACATTTAGTGGACCCTTAGAGTATGCCAATGTACAATGTATACACTGTATTAAATGTATCTCATGGATCGTCTCATTTATACTTCTTAACAGCTTTATGAGTATGAGGAATAGAGAGGTTAAATGGTCATACAGTTAGTAAATAGAGGAACCAGGACTCAAAACCCTAGCAGCTTGGATGCCAAGCTCTTAAACATGATTACTATCATGCATATTACTAGAGCAGAGTTTCTTAACCTTGGTACTGTTGACATTTGGGGCCAGATAATTCTTTATTGTCAGGGACTGTCCTGTGCAGTATAGGATGTTTCTCAGCATCTCTGGCCTCTACTCACTAGATGCCAGTAGCATCACCCCCGCCTCCCCCCCCCCACTTCAGTGACAATAGTAACAATTAAAAAGTCTCTAACATTGCCACATATTCTGTGATGGGCAAAATCACCCTAGCTGAGAACACTGGAAGAAGAATATGTTTGGGGAGGGGAGAAGGAGAGATGACTCTGAGGTAGTTGAAAATATACAGTTGGAATTTAGGAAGGGTATCAGACTACACTTGTACTTTGGAAGTCACTAAGTGATAGTTACTTGCTTTTTCAGAAATAAGAAAAAGTATATAGTAAGAAAAAAGAGGGCTAAAGACAGAGGTGGGGAAATGTAACAGTTGAATGAAAAAAAATGGATGATGAGGGTTCGGAGATGGAGAGAGACAGGAAGCAGTCATAGAGTGGTGAGTCAATGAAAATAAACTCTTGAAACTTTTTAAAATTAAGAAAGTAATATATTACCATTGTAAATTACTGGAAATATTAAAGGAAATAATAGGATTTGGCTGTAAGCTTTATCAGTTTTACTGTTTTAATTTGTCATGTTATTATCCCCAAGTGTACATTTCTTTGAATTAATATTTTATTTTATGATGAAGGGAAAGATTATTTCTGAAGAAAATAATTTCTTATTTCAGGTTGCCGAGGAGCCCAAGTAGAAGAAATATGGAGTTTAGAGCCTGAGAATTTTGAAAAATTAAAGTAAGTATAATTTTAGTTGTGTTAAAAATAGTATGTCCATACTTTAGCAAACTTATGAGAGATACTTAGATTTGTCTGTTTATTTTATTTGGATTACTGTAGCTGAATATATTATCTCTTTTAAGTCTCTTTTCAATCTCGTGAGATAAGTATTATTATTTTTCTCATTTTATAATTAAGAACCTGAGGCTGATAGGTAAGTAACTTGCAAAGGAGTCAAATGCAAGTCTCTGTAATTCCACATACACAAAGTATTGATGGTTGGTTTTTTTTTTTTTTACAAAATTCACTTATATATCAATAGTGTTAGAACATAGAACATATTTTAACATAAAAAGCATGAATGATAGGTCAGCTTACAAAACATATCCAATAGATACTCTATATTAATAGTAATTTAGAACTTGTCTACACATTATCACATTGCTTCTTGGGAAAGTTACAGTTCAAGTTCCAAATGTTGATGCCTGAAAGGATCTTCCCCGTCTACCATCTTTCTGGCCAGAATCACCTTTCCAAGCACGTCCTTAACCCTAACCTCCATGCTTTCAAATATTGAGCCTGTATCTATAGTCAGGGCTAGAGTAGTTTTCATTGGTGGGAGAGTTCTTGGAGTCTTAGAATGGAAGGAAAATGAGGACTTAAGGATATGGCCTCTGTTTTTTAATAGGAAGGAGATACGCAGTTTGCTTCCTCCCACCTTCCTCTTTCCCACAAAAAGAGCAACCACTTAAGATGAATACAGATCAATTCTAGCTAAGACCAGGGAAGGTTAATTAAAGATGCATCATTTGAACTGTCTTTAAACAGCTAGGAAAGATTTTTCATGAGTGAGAGGCAATTGTGAAAGATAGACTGGAGGAAATTTTAAAGTGGTGATTTAATGTTTCATGTGCAAAAACAGTTCTTTTAGAAAAATGGATGACTGCATTATGTGTGTGATGATAGCATCTATTCATACTGTAGTATGAGGATTGTTCATGAATCCAATAACATGTGAAGGTTATTTTCTATATTTAATACTAGTAATCAGCCACTTATCTGTAAACACCCTACATAAGCTTTATATTCATATATTTTGGAATTCAGCCTACAATAAACAGTTTCTTCTAGTTTTGTTATGTTCTTATTTGTTTTTAAGTGATGTAGCATGAGGTAGAAATGAATAATCTACAGATTTGAGAATAAACCTTTCATTATAATTTTATTTTAACTGATGTAATTTTAAGTTTTATTGGCATCTTATAAGGCAACATTCTAGTGACTTAATGGCAATAGCAGTCTTTTACAAATTTCTCATATTTTTTAAATTAATTTACTTCATTCAAATTATTTCATTTACTTCATTTGTTAAATAACTGACTAAAATTTAATATGTTAACAATGTGTTATAAAAGAAGCAGTTTGTTGTCACTAATTTGTATTTTATTTTGTAGGCCAGTTCATGGGTTAATTTTTCTTTTCAAGTGGCAGCCAGGAGAAGAACCTGCAGGCTCTGTGGTTCAGGACTCCAGACTTGATACAATATTTTTTGCCAAGCA
Source organism: Tarsius wallacei (assembly GCA_963574415.1). Taxonomy (NCBI): domain Eukaryota; kingdom Metazoa; phylum Chordata; class Mammalia; order Primates; family Tarsiidae; genus Tarsius; species Tarsius wallacei. Next base: position 17,333 of record CAUYQG010138830.1, on the reverse strand, counting down.
GGTATGATTTTTAGATACTTTGAAAAGTCTCAAGAACAACTCTTATAAACAGGACTCTAATCTACTACTGTGTGCCTCTTCTGTAGCAGTCCTCAAACATTTTTTTGTCTCAGGACCTTCATAACACTCTTAAAAATTGTTGAGATCCCCAAAGAGTTTCTGTTTATGAGATTATCTATCAATGTTTGCCATATTAGACATCAAAATTGAACTGAAACATTTAGAACATATTTATCAATTGACTTAAAAATAACAGGCTTCCTACATATTAACATAAATAACATGTTTTTAATGGAAAATAAGTACATTTATCAGAACAAAAAATTAGTGAAAAGAGTATGCTGTTTTACTCTTGCAAATCTCTTTATTGTCTAGGTTAGTAGTACACAGCTGGATTCTTCTATCTGCTTCATTCAGTCTTGCAATTTTTTTTTTTTTTTTTGGTGTATTTTCGTTGTTTTACTTTGAAATATATTAAGAAAGTTCAGTCTTATTCATATATGTAGTTGGGAAGGAAAGAGTATTATTTTTTTCAGGTGAATGTGATATTCTTTGATACTGTGTCAAAAGTAAGCGTGTTACATTCTCAAAGCTTAGTTGCAGTTTGAAGTTTGTGCTTTATGTTAAATTGCTTTAGCTTATCTTGCTCTTCAAATGGATCTTTCATTTCTGCTTGATTTTGTAACATTGTGCATTTACTTGTAAGTGTTGATACATTTGATATGATTTGACAATAGAAAGAAATCATATTTGTTAATATCATCTATAACAGGTAAAAGTATCTCAAAATTTTTAAACTCATAGTGGTGGATGTAAGTTTTACAAAATTTTGAATTTCTAATTTTCACTTGAAAGTTCAAGTTTTATCAACAACAGATATAATCAGGTGTTTTCCTTGAAGCCACAGACTGATTACTTTGTTTCAGGAAAATACTTGCTAAATACCCATATCTGGAAAACCTTATTTGTCTGTCATTTGTTCTTTCTTGTAAAAATGACATTCCAAGAACAAAGCTGCTGACTCAGCTCACAACTCAAACAATTGCCCAAGTGCCTTTCCTCAAGATAACTAGCATATCTTGGTATGCAGCAGCAGTTCTTTATTTGTACTTTCTATTTTATTCCACAAAATATAAAAAACTTATACTCCAAGGTCGAAATTTAATAAAACTTACTTTTACTGCTGTGTCAAAGACTTTTTTTCCCCAGTAAAACTGGCTTTTAGTGTAGTTTTTGGTTTTAACTATATATGTATGTTAGTGAAACCGTTTTTAAAAAGTACAGCTGGTTAGATTTGTGCTGAAATACCAGGAATTTTGCAACATTGTTGCTTTTGTGTCAGTATTGCAGATGGGAAAGCAAAGCAAAAAGCAAAAACTGTCTTAGAATTAGGATGGAAACAATTTTGAGCTCACAAATCCCTTGAAAAGAGCCTTAGGGACTCAGATCCATGGCCCACCCTTGAGGACTATTGTTCTAGTGTATACAGTGAGCAGAAAAATAAAGTTTAACTCATATTAGGTGCCTCCATATATCTGACCGATTTTTAGGAAAAGTTGAAAAAGAGAATGATTAATTTGTTTGATTAATTAATTAGTTTGATTAGTGTTTAAAATCCAACCTAAATATGATTGCATTTGAAAACTGCACTTAGGAGGCCCAAAATATTGCCTAGAATAATCTGGTTAACCTTTAGAAAGGTGGAAAATAAAACTGCTTACTTTTGTTACTGCCTTTGAGATAAAACATTTGCTATTCTACTTTGTAATTTGTTTTTCTTTTATTTTATTGCTTCTTTCCATTTTTCTCTGACTTTTTTGAATTGAATGTTTTTAGAGAATTTAGAACTTTCTTGCTTTTACTTTAGGAAAATATGGCTTTATTATTGTATAGTTAAAAATGCTTCTTTTTTCTGATAACAGAACTTAACATTACAGAAATATAATTGTAGTGATGAAAGTGCATATCCTTGTAATCCCACTCCCATCTCTACTGACCACTTTGACAGCTTGACTTATTTATTTAGTCAACAAATAGTTATTAAGCACCTACTTTTTGCTTGGCATTGTTTTAGGTACTAGGTATATAATAGATAACAAGACAGGCATGTTTCTTCCTAATAATAACAACTAAAATAGTAATACCAGTAGTATTGGTATTAATAATTGTAATAATACCAACAGTATTGTAGCAACAGTAGCCAACAGTTACCACTCTTGCTGTGTGCTAGATATTGTACTTTAGATAGAATATTTACTTAATCTTTGCAACAACCCCATGAGGTTGTTATCCTCATTTCACAGATGAAGAAATGAGGTCTGGAAAAATTCTTTGCCTAAGGTCACACAGAGGATATGTAGGAGATCCGGGACTTAAACCCAGGTTTGTGATTTCACATGCCATGCCAGCTCCCACATTTTCTATTTGTATGCTAACATTTATACTCCTTATAATTTTTTTTTTACTAAAACTGGGTTATTTTGTATTTTTTTCACTCAATAAAGGTTTGACTGTGTTTTATTTCGGTATACATAATAAATATTAGCTAACATTTGTTGAATGCTTATTAAATGCTTTTATTTTTATTTTAATCTGATCCCTATGATAGCTGTCTGGTTTACAGGCTCATCATCATTTTACAGATGTAGAAACTGAATGCAAAAGAGGATAAGAAACTTGACTAAGTTACACAGCTAGTCAGTGACAGAGCTGGGGTATAAACCCAAGCACTGTGGCCCCAAAGTCTGCATTCTTAACCTTAACACAACATTGCCTTTTAAAGGTATTATTGATATAAATGTCCTATAATTTAAATAATCTCTTAATTTTCAACATTTTGAGTTTCTAGTACAAATAATCTATTTATATGTTATAATATTTGGCTTCTTATATGAGTATCATTGTATTTACAGTAATTATAATTTTAAAACCACAGTTGTCTGGACTTTAAAATTAAGGTAGTTGTGAAAAGGTAGGTGACAGATAGTTTTAAATTTTCTTTAGGTGATTTTTCTCCTTTAAAATTTTTTTCTCAATGTATCTAAGAATAGTGCCCATTATAAAAAATGTAGGCACTGTAAAAATATGATGCAGAAAATCAAAGAGCCTTATAATCTCTGCTTTAGAGACAACCAATGAAAATGATTTATATTCTTATATAGTTTTTGTGTGTGTGTGTGTGTGTTAGATTTTATTTTTATATACAGTCCCTGGCATATCGTAGGTATCCAATGAATTCAGACTGAGCTGTTCATTTCTAACAATATTACAATTAAAGAGCATCAAAATTCACTAACATTAAGACACAAAGAATGTCTGATTTGTAAAGGCCTAGCTATTTTTAACATATACGGAAGTATTCTATAAGGAAAAAAATGATACTAGAGTATGAATTTATAATTTTTGGAGTCTCTTGATATTTTTCCTGTTCTGTGTTACATTTCTATCTTACTGCAATTTAATGTTTTATTTGTATTCTAACTGTCTTTATTAAGATGTCAGATTAGTAATTCCCCAATAATGTCATTTTTTGGTACTTTATTTTGTTAACAGATCTTATTAAACTGACTGAGCAATAATTCCTTAATAATACCAGTCAGTTGTCTTAGTATAGGCCTCCTATGAACCTGTGCTAGGAGTCTTAAGGTATATATTACATAAATATATAATCCTTGGTTTTAGGCTTCAAGGTCTTATGGTAATGATTTCTAATCCAGGATGTCTGGACTTTTAGGAATACTTTCAGAAATTTAAAAAGTTAAATTATACTTACTTGTGATAAGGTTATACAGATTAACTAAATGATATTTATACATAAAATTGCCTTAATTTAGACAGCCAACACTGGTCATCTTATGCTGATCATATGCTCTAATTGGAGGTGTGTGTATGTGAATCATTGATTAATAAATATCAAGAAAAGAAATTATATCCTAGTAATTGCAATTTGTATATAAGAATCCAGAAATGACATTTTGGTAATGCTTCTTTGCAAAACATTGTTGTCTTGACCAAGTTACGCAGCTAGTGGACTAGCAGAAACCCAGGAACCTGTGGATCTGAAGTCTGTATTCTTAACCTATCACAACACTGCCTCTTTTAAAAGTATTCATGATATAAATATCCTGTAGCTTAAATAATCTCACTGATGAGGTTACTATTTCACTGATGAGAAAGCTAAGGTGTGATTTACTTTCTTAAAATCATGCTTCAGTGGTACTGGGTTTGGCTGACTCTACCTGTACAGTCTTTCAGGAAAGAATGATTGAGTACCTATTGTGTGGTAGGTACTGTCTAGGTGCTTGAAGAATGAAAAACTGTTGTGATTCCTACCTTCCAGAGTGCTTAGAGTTCAGTGGAAGAGATTAGTATTACTTAAATGCAAAATTACGGTGGTGGTAAATGCTACATGGAGTAAAATGAGAACTGTATTATGAAGTTTGGGGAACCACCCATAAGACTGGCCTCATTTTGAGCACCAACTCTAGAGTTTGAGGTCCCCAAGACCACCCTCACTTCTGGCAGCATTGCAACTCTGGGAAGTGGGGTCCACAGACCATTCTTAGATTCTATAATTCACTAGAAAGACTCCAGACCTCACTGAAACCTCTTATACTCACTGTTATGGCTTATTACAGTTAAAGGATTTAGAATTAAGACAGTCCAAGGGAAGAAACACATGGGGTGGACAAGAGCCCAGGAACATTCGATGTATGGAACTTCAAGTTTTCTTTTCCTAGAGGTTTCTCATACAATGCTAACTTTTCTGGCAATGCTGTGTGACACTACGAGTATGCAGAATATTGCCAACCAAGGAAACTCGTATGCTCTTTTTGGAGGTGTGTATGTGGATTCTTGGTGTCCAAAGTTTTTATTGGGTCTTGGTCATCTGGACCTGGTTGGCCATCCACATGGCTTATCCCAGTCTTCAGCCTCATGGAAGGTTGAGCTGATCCAATACCCCTACCCTAAGTCATATTGTTAGACTATCAGTGTGGCCCAACACCCTCAGGTAAACAAACTCTCTTCTTAGCCATGACTTTTCATAATCTTAGAGATCATCTCCCAGGAACCAAGGACAGAGGGCAGACCTCTCTTTAGGCAAATCTTTACAGCACACATAAAAATGATACTTAATCTTGTCAAAGGAAGTCTGAGAAAGTTTCTCTGAGTAACTGACAGTTCAGCTGAAGTCTAAAGATTAAGTAGGTATTAACTAGGAGAGAGAGGTTGAGGATCATTCTAGACTAATAACAGCTTTATAGCAAAAGTGTGTAAGATGAGCAAAAGATACTAGAAGAAGGCTGGGTGTGATGGTTCACAACTATAATTCCAGCACTTTGGGAGGCTGAGGTGGGAGGTTTGCTTGAGACCAGTCTAGGCAGCTTAGTGAGATCTTGTCTCTACAAATAATAACAATAACAAAAAACCAAAACATTTGCTGGGCGTGATGGCAGACATCTGTAGTCCCGGCTACTGTGGAGATTGAGGTAGAAGGATTGCCTGAGCCCAAAGGTTGAGGTTGCAGTGAACTGTGATCATGCCACTGCATCCCAGCCTGGGTGGGAGTGAGACCCTGACTCAAAAAAAAAAAAAGTGTTAGAAGAAGGCTAATGTAGCTGAACTGTGGAGAACAAAAGGGGAAAGGTCATGAGATATGAAGCTGAATAGGCAGTATATTAGCCAGGATTAGATATCGTTAGGTGTAGAGAAATAATAGTTTATAGTAAACAGAGTTTGTTTTGTTTTTTTATTCAAGAACCAAGAAGTTACAGGTTCTTTTGTATTGCTCCTTTGTGTATATCTTCTATTCCAAAGGTTACTTTATGGTCCAAGATGATTGCTGGAGCTTCAGCCATTCTGTCTCAGTTCTGCATCCAGACAGCAGGAAGGGGACTGCACATTCCCTTTCGCTGGTGGACAGTTTCTAGAATTTGCACATGTTATATGCTTACTTTTCTTTGACCAAAACTCAATAATTTGAGTTAACAGCAAAGGACAGTAGGAAAGTTGTCAGTATTCCAGTTTGTGGTGGGTACTATGGAGTTAGGTACTCTAATCCTTTGTAAGAAGGAGAAGGTAAATATTGAGGAAGAGCTATCAGCTTACAGATGCAGACAGAGGTCAGATAATACAGGATATTTTAGGCTGTGATTGAGACTTTTGCCTATATCTTTAGAGAGATAAGAAATTATTGAAGTGTTTTAAGAAGGGTGGAATGGTCAGATTTTCATTTAAAAGAGATCACTTTGGCTACGGTGTTAGGAATGCATTTGAAAAGTAGCATAGAATATGAGTAGATAAAAATAGATATCAGTTGAGAGGCTTTTACAAAAATCCATATGAAAGTAAACAAAAGACTGGAAGTAGAGATGTGAACAGATTTAAATAATAGTAAAACATTGGCACCCTTGATGTGTAATGGATTTCATGCGGGGATGGAGGAGGAAGACATCAATGATGATACCGATTTTCTCTTTTTAGGCATTTTGTGTAATCTTAAAAAGGGTGTGTATTTATAAAAATTTAACTTGATAAAAATATCATGCTCTAATTTTCAGTCAATACTAGATTGTTAAGATTCATCAATAAGTTGTTTATGATGTAAACTCATTTACTTTGTATGCTGTATGTTAATTGCATAAACATACTATAGCTTGTTTACTCTTCTATAGATTGTCTTTTGGGTTTTCATTTGAGTTACTGTGAAGTATGTTGCTATAAACGTTTTTGTACGTGTACAGATTTCTCCTGGTATACAACTAGAAGTAGAATGACTACTTCATTGAATATGTAAACGTACAACTTTAGGAAGACTATTAAAATGTTGTCTGAAGTAGCTGCTCCAATTTGCATTTCTATTAGCAATGTATAAGAGTTATTACAAAGCCACATATTCCAGTTTGTGGCGTTTTCAGGGTTTTTTAAGCCAGTTGGTTCTAAAAGGCTACATACATGTTATTGTCTTGGCTTATATCTCTCTGATCACTAATCGTGTTGATATGTTCTTCATGTGCTTAATATTTCCTCTGTGAAATCTTGTGTATGTTATTTTTCTGTGGGGTTAATTGTGCTTTTTTTAAAAAAGGATAACTTAAATAATTTATTTTTGATTGCTATGTAATAGTTGTACATATTTTGGGGGTACATGTGATAACATAATACATTCACATAATTTGTAAAGATTGAATCAGTCTAATTGGGCTATACATCACCATAAGTATTTATCTTTATGCTAGAAACATTAAAGTAATTATCTTCTACCTATTTTGAAATATACAATAGATTTGGTAGATCTGTTGATCTATCAAACACTAGGTCTTATTTCATCTATCGGACTGTATATTTGTGTCCATTAATAGATCTCACTTCATCTTCCCCTCCCTCTCTCATTCTGGCCTCTGATAACCACCAGTCTACTCTATACTTCATGAGATCCACTTTTCTAACTCTCACATATGAGTGGGAACATGTGATATTTGTCTCTCTGCTTAGCTTATTTCACTTAACATAATGACCTCCAGTTTCATCCATGTTGGGTTGAAAAGATGGATTGAGAACCCAGATATAAATCTATTTCCCTCTGAAAAAAAAATTTCATTCTTTTTTATGGCTGAGTGATTTTTCTTTATCCATTCATTCATACATTGATGAGCATTTGGGTTGATTGCATATTTTTGGCTATTATGAGTAGTGCTATAATAAACACAGGAGTATAGATATCTTTTTGACATATTAATTTTCTTTCTTTTGGATATATACTCAGTAATGGAATTGCTGGATTATATGGTTCTGTTTTTAGTTTTTTGAGGAACTTCAGTACAGTTTTCCATAGTGGTTGTACTAATTTACATTTCTACCAACAGTATGAAAATTACCCTTTCTCCACATCCTCACCTGTGTCTATTATTCTGTCTTTTTGTTAAAAGCCATTTTAACTGAGTGAGATGTTATTTTATTGTGTTTGATTTGCATTTCTTTGATGATTAGTGATGTTGAACATTTCTTCATATACCTGTTGGCTATTTGTATGTCTTCTTTTGAGAAATGTCTATTCAGATCTTTTGTATATTAAAAAATCGGATTTGATTTTTTTTTTCCCTATTGAGTTGTTTGAGCTCCTTATATATTCTAGTTATTAATCCCTTTGTCAGATGGGTAGTTTGAAAATATTTTCTCCCATTCTGTAGGTTGTCTCTTTACTTTGTTGATTGTTTCCTTCATTGTACAGAAGCCTTTTAGCTTGGTATAATCCTATTTGTCTGTTTTGGATTTGGCTGCCTGCACTTTGGAGATGTCACACAAAAAATCATTGCCCAGACCAATGTAATGGAATATTTCCCCAATGTATTCTTCTAGTAGTTCCATAGATTCAAGTATTAGATTTAAGTCTTTAATCCATTTTGATTTGATTTGTGTATATGGTGAAAGATAAGGATCTAGTTTTGTTTTTTCACATATGGTGTCTAGTTTTCCCAGCATCATTTATTGAGGACTTTCTCTGCTGTATGTTCTTGGTGACTTTGTTGAAAATGAGTTGGCTGTAAATATGAATTTATATCTGGGCTCTTTTTTCTGTTCCATTGGTCTATATGTCTGTTTTTATACTAGTACAATGCTGATTTGATTACTGTCGTTTTGTAGTAGATCTTGAAGTTAGATAATGTGATGCTTCCAACTTTGTTCCTTTTGATCAGGATTGCTTTGGCTATTTGGGGTCTTTTGTAATTTCATGTAAATTTTAGGATTACTTTTTCTATTTCTATGAAGAATGTCATTGGTATTTTGATAGGAATTGCATTGAATCTGTAGTTGCTATGGGTAGAATTGCCATTTCAACAATATTAGTTATTCCAATCCATGAACATAGAATATCTTTTTATGTGTCCTCTTCAGTTTCTTCCATTAGTGTTTCATAGTTTTCCTTGTATCGATCTTTCACTTCTTCGGTTAGATTGATTCTTAGGTATTTTATATTCTCTGTTTACAGGATTGCTTTCTTGATTTATTTTTTAATAATATTTGCTGTTGTCATATATATTTACTACTGATTTTTTATGTTGATTTTATTTCCTGTAACTTCACTGACTCATTTATAAGTTGTAACAGTATTTTGGTGGAGTGTAAGTGTAAGATCATGTAATCTGTGAATGGGGCTAATATGACTTTTTCCTTTTCAATTTAGATTCCCTTTATTTCTTTCTCTTGCCTAATTGCTCTGGCCAGGACTTCCATTATTATGCTGAATAAAAGTGGTAAAAATAGGTATCCTTGTCTTGGTCCAGACCTTAGAGAAAAGGCTTTCAATTCTTTTTTATTTCAGTATTTTAGCTATGGGTTTGCCATATATCTTCTTCATTATTTTGAAGTACGTTTCTTCTGTACCCGGTGTTTTGAGGGTTCTTAATCATGAAGGATGTTAAATTGTATCAAATGCCTTTTCAGCATGTAATGAAATAATCATGGTTTTTACTCTTAGTTCTTTTAATGTAATATAGCACACTTATTGATTTGCATATGTTGAACCATTCTTGCATCCCTGGTAAAAATTCCACTTGATGATGGTGTGGATCAACCTTTTTAATGTGTTGTTGCATTTGGTTTGCTAGGATTTTTGCCTCTCTGTTTATCAGTAATATTTGCCTGTAGTTTTTCTTTTTTTGTTGTTGTGTCCTTGTTTGATGTTGGTATCAGGGTAATGATGGCCTTGTAGAATGAATTTGAAAGTATTCCCTGGTCTTCATTTGTTTTGAAGAGTTTGAGTAAAATTGGTATTCTTCTTTAAATGTTTGGTAGAATTCAGCAGTGAAATCATCAGATTCTTGGCTTTTCTTTAATGAGATATTTTTTAATATAGCTTCCTTCTATCTCATTATTTATTATTGATTTGTTAGATTTTCTGTTTTTTTCATGGTTCAATCTTGGTAGGTTGTATATGTCCAAAAACTTATCCATTTTTATATTTTCAAATTTGTTGGCTTAGAGTTGTTCATAACAGTCTCTAATGATAGTCTCTTTGTATTTCTTTGATCTCAGTTTCTTTTTTTAATTTCATATTTTATTTATTTGACTCTTCTCTTTTTTTCTTAGCCTAGCTAAATGTTTGTCATTTTTGTGTATCTTTTCAAAATAATGAAGGCCATATATGACATATAATTTATACAAACAGTACTTTATTTTTGCATTAATTCTCTAGGTTCTATCATTCTTTAATATAAGTTATGAAAAGAAGTTATTCTCTAGGGTTACAAAGTATGAGGTTGGCAGAATTAATGTGTGAACTGGGTCATGTGTAAGAAATAGGAAGTGGAAGAGCCCTGATAGACTAAAGATTATACATTCTGTCAAAAGAATTCAAACCAAACTGTTAAGGCTCTGGGCCAGTCCTACTTGGGGCTCCTTCTAGTAGCCTAATTTCTATTATTGAACTCTACTACTTTATTTAATAATGTATTAAAAGCCAGAACATAAAGTAGAACACTCAGGATAAACTAAGATTTTTAATAATGGGGAACCATCTAAATAATTTATACCACAATGTATTTTTTGTGACATGAGTTCTTTTGATAGGTGTATATAAGATGATTTTTATGTTTCATGAGGATAAGGACCACATCTCTTTTATTCACAGAGTATCCAGCATTTATCATAATGTCTGGCACATATTAGGTGCTCTGTAAATATTATTTTCATGAATGAATGACTGTTGCACTTTTTTAAGGTCTTTTTTTTTAGTAATTCTGTACTGTGCATGACCACTTGGTGGCATTAAACTCATTTTAATATTTGAGGCAGTATTGTTATATATGAACATTATATTACTATTGACACACACATACACAATGGACTGTAATATTTTATCAACAGTACACTATTATTATTGTTTGACATCAAAAGAGAAATAACAGTAACTATAAGAGTTTTTTCTACTTCTTATAAAAATCTTAAAGTAATAGATTACAGATTTGAAGTCCTTAGATTGTAGAAATTTTTGATAGTATTATCTTCTGTAGCCTCACCACCTAGTCCATCATTGGGTATACATTATATCTTTAATATTTTTGAAAGAAATATGAGTAAGTATAAATTTTAACTTCTCCTAACTTTACTCCTACCACCCTTATCTCCAGATAATTTCACCCCAGGCAGTTTTGACCCAAGATAAGGGAACACTAGGTATTTAAAGTTTCAGTCAACCACATTTATGAGGTTTCCATTAATCGTTGAAAGTTTTTCATCCAAATTTACTAAACTGTGATTCAGATCAAAATACATATTCAAAGAAATCAGCAGCAGCGTTAAATTCTAGATCTCCTGCTACTTTCCCTAATTCATCAATTATAAGACAGTTTTGAATATAAAATACTTAAAGGGGAATTGCAGACGTGTGGTAATATTGTTATAATTGTTGAGATTAAGAATGAGTTTGTTCCCTAGTGGAGAATGCGGTTGTATCAAGGGATTTTTCAAACATACTGCAGCCAGTAACTCAAGAACTGGTGCATATTCATAAGACCTTAAAAGCCTCTGGCAACACAAAGTAGAGAACTATAAGAATTAAAGAGGGAAAATAAGTGAATTTGTTTTCTTCTGAAATAAGGCAGGATAAAAATAGATAATTTACTAAAATATAAAATCATAAGCTAATTAGCATTATTGGAAAGACTAATTAGAAAATGGTATTTAATTATAATATAGGAACATAATACAGTAGTAGGACTAAGCTATATTTTAAAAAATTTATTCAACTCTATGCTCTATGATTAACCTTATTGGTGTCCACACTGTTCATCTGAGGTTCTTTTCAGCTTTATGATCTGACACTGCAGGTGCAATAGGGCGTATGGAAGAGACCATTATCCATAAATACTTTATAATCTTGTTGGAGAGACCACATATATGTACAGAGCCAGCTTGACATGATGGCTAAGTGTACAAATTCTAGAACCAGACTATCTGCCTCTTGCTTAGCCATGTGCCCTTGGGCAAGTTACTTAACTTTTTTTATGCTTCAGTGTCCACAGATATGAACTGAGGATAATAGTGTTACTCCTCCTTCATAGATTGCTTAGAGGATTTAAACATGAAGCACCTAATAAAAGTACCTGGCACATTGTAAGTGCTACCTAAATGTCTTCTCTAGTTAGCATATAAGTACCACATAATTTGTTAAATGAACAGTTAACTGCTAGATGACAGTACTGTAAAGATTGTGATTGAGGGAAAAAATATGTGTACAATATATACCCTTTTGGGGAATTCAAATGAGGGTAGAAACTAACGTGAGTTGTTGCAGAATTTCTCAAAAGCCACATAGGTGAGTTGAAGCTCGTGCTGGGTACTAATATATAAATTGAATTTGGATAGATAGAAATTAGTTTAGGAGGAAACAAATAGGAGAGGAGGACAAGTTCTGTTGGCTTAATCAGCTATGTTTTAGATGAAAAATAATGGTCTTGTTACCCTAACTGGATTGGTTTTGGGTAATGTTATGAGTTCATTCAGTTTGTTTGTTCCTAGATTCTTCAACTCCAGATTTGCAGCACATTGCTGAAAATAGACTGGAAAGGAAGTTAAACGTGGCTATTACTTATGCAAAGACTATATAAAATAAAATTTGAAAACTATTCATAGTTTTGAGGTCATTATTACCAGCTAAAAGCTGTTTTTCTTTTTAAATAAATTGATATCTTCACTTTTGTATTTTTTAGGTAATTAATAATGCTTGTGCTACTCAAGCCATAGTAAGTGTATTATTGAACTGCACCCATCAAGATGTCCATTTAGGAGAGACATTATCAGAGTTTAAAGAATTTTCACAAAGTTTTGATGCAGCTGTGAGTACAATCTTCTTATTCCTAAAATGTCTTATTTGTGAAAGTTCTTATTTTAATAGACTACTTTGAAAATTATTTTAGATGAAAGGTTTGGCACTGAGCAATTCAGATGTGATTCGACAAGTACACAACAGTTTTGCCAGGTAAAGAGATTTTGTGTTAAATTTAAGTACTGTTTCTTTGCTTCTTTGTCTCTTACTATTTTTTTCTTTGCTATAGACAGCAAATGTTTGAATTTGATGCAAAGACATCAGCAAAAGAAGAAGATGCTTTTCACTTTGTCAGTTATGTTCCTGTTAATGGAAGGCTGTATGAATTAGATGGGTTAAGAGAAGGACCAATTGATTTAGGTAATGTAGTTCCTGTTCCTGGTATTTTGCTTTTTACAAGGGAAAAGTGGTCAGGTATTTACCTTCATTTCAGCCATAGTGCTGATTAAATTGTGAAGATGAAAATAACTGCGAGGAGGTATAATATCATGAAATTAACATATAGGAAGGGACCTGTTGACTACCACACTTCAGTTGAGGCTTTTGATTTTTTTCTAAGATAAATTCTTTTTTTTTTAACCTCATAGGTAATATATGTTTTATTTTCCATTTAACTTTTAAAAACTACACTTAGTGAACTTAAAAAGGTATTCTTGTCATTTTTAGCCTATTAATGAGGGATAGCAAACATCTCTGTAGTAAAGTATTTTCATTTGGAATTGGATCATTCAGAATCAATTTAATTTATTGTTTTGCAATCAACAAAATATTTTTCTTGGATAGTACATTATGCCAAAGGGTAGATTTGTCCTGATCCCACCCTGTCTCTAACCTTGAACAAAAGTGATAAATGGTTGTTAAGGTTGAGGGTAAAATCTGTGGTTCTGAAATAATAGCCCCACAAAAGAATTTTAAGTCCTTATTTGACCTCATTAAATTTCTTTTGTTTTTTTTAAAATTAGGTTTGAAGTTCAACAAAACTGGTTTTAGTTGAATCTATTAGTTGAATCTAATATTGTATGCTGTTCATAAAACTTTATACTTTTGAATTTAAATGGTTTAATGTAGGTTCATTTTGTTTGGCCTTTTTCCATGTCCCATGTATACAACCGATGGTTTAATGCAGATTTACATGCTACCTCTATATTTTAAAATATTTATTTTTCCATGTCTGTTATAGAAAATTTAATAGAATGTTCTTTCAGCTCTGTAGTAGAAGCTAGTTTCCCTAGTTTGGTTATTGATCTCCTCTCTGCATTTTGTCTGTTGGCTTCAATCTGGTCAGCCATTTTTTATCACATATAAAGGAAGTAAAACTGGACAGCTGGTGGCTATACTATAACTTCTGATGAAAAAGAGGATTAAAACAGCCTGGTTAAATTAGTTCTGCATTATGGGTGTATTTTGGTTTTTATTTTGCAGTTATGATTATGGGGAGTCAGACAAATAAAAATTAATTTATTATTTGCCACTTATATGTGGGCTAGTTTTTCTTAGCCTTTATTTTTATCATCTGTAAAATGAGGGTAATTATTTTTATTGCACACGGTTGTGAGTTTAAATGAGATAACTCCCTTTCATTACTTTCTCAAACATTTGTTTAGCACCTACTAAATGACACAATAATATGGCGATGCAAATTATGATAATACTTTTCTTCCTAACCATCACCGAGAAAATAAGAATTGAAACTTAACACAGTTATTTTTACTGTCCTGAATTTGTGAAAATATTTGTAAAATAATATTTTGGACCAACTTTTGAAAAAATGTCGAAGTTGATTTTTCTTATTTTTGTTTTAATGGTTTTAAAATTTCTTTTCTAGGTGCATGCAATCAAGATGACTGGATCAGTGCAGTAAGGCCAGTAATTGAAAAAAGGATACAAAAGTAAATGCTCAGCCAATCTCACTGGCATAATATTCTGGCTTTTAAAAACATTTTTTAACTTTTATTTTACTGTTATTTTAGCAATGTGTATTGAACATTTTTGTTCAAAATTGTTTTAGTTATTTGGTTCCTCTGCCTTCCTATATAAATTTTGTTATATTCTTCTCTATATCTATGAAAATAATACTGTGGATCTTATTTAAATCTCCTGTTTTATCTGGTTTTTATGAACATTGCCCTGACAGGGTAAATTGGGGGTGCTGCCTCATTACTGCCAGCTGGAAGTAGAAGTCCAGGTTCCCTACTAGGCCTCCATTACAACCTGAGGTGAAATGAGGTTTTCTTGTTATTGCTGGGGAGGGGTGGGAGTTCTAGGCCCCAACAAGGTTTCTACTGATACTGCTCTGTCTGAGAGAGGTAGGAGTACTACTTTGTCATTGCCCTCTACTGGTACTAGAGTGGGAGATGCTTTTTTGCCACTGGGTAGTAGTAACAGTTTTGGTTTCCTGTTTTGTGTCCTCTGATATCACAGATGGGTGTTATCATTACCCTCTGGTGGGGATGCAGCCTTGTAAAATACCAGCCTTGTAAAATACCAGCCTAAGATGCCTCATTACAGCCTGGTTAGGTTGGAAGTCTAGTCTCTCTACTGTGATTTGGCTGGTGTGAATTAGGGTGGGGTCACAGGTTTCTCAGTTGTATTTGTGAATAGAACTATGCATGAAAAACTTGAAGATAAACAAAAATGGGCTTACATTTTCTATATAGTATTGTCACGGTTAAGGGCCATTTAAATAAGTTACGGATAATTTTTAAAATGTCAGTCCCTAGTATAAACAAGCTTTTGCTATGACATGTTTCACTGGTATAAGAGTAGTGAAAATCAAAACAGCATTTTGAAATTTTACTACAAGATATTATTATACATTATAAAAATAAGATATTTTGTAAATATACATTTGTATATAATAACAAATACAATTTTAAAATATCTTAAAAACAGAAATGACATAATGACTTAGGAAAAACTGTATAATACAGAATATAGTTAAATTACCAAGATGCCTATATTAGATTCAACAAATGTGAAGTTTTAATTTGTTTTTTCCTGAGATCTTAAGTAAATGAATTGTCATATTTCATAGGTAGGGAAATTGATGAGAATACTTGTTCAGAGTTATAACTTCAAATGTTTTAACTGGCACTAACATTGTTTTAGAACATTTTTTAAATGTTGTGATTGATTAAATTTAGCTAATTTTTGGTGCAGTTTCCTATATGAAAGCTTTTTAAAAGTTCTTTTTTTGCTAGCTAACTAATAGATTTATGTTAATCCTAGAGAATCATGGGGTCATCACGGTGGAATATCTTATTAGTAATAGTTTTACAATTCTTTATTACATTATAAACTTTAAAATAACTTTCTTTTAGGTACAGTGAAGGTGAAATTCGGTTTAACTTAATGGCCATTGTGTCTGACAGAAAAATGATATATGAACAGAAAATAGCAGAGTTACAAAGACAACTTGCAGAGGTTTGTGGCCGTGTTTTTTAAGTACAAAGTTCTAGCCTGGTTATTCTCTCAGGGGAAGTATTTACTTTTTAAAACAATACAGATTTAATAAAGTGTGCTGAGTAGAAGTTAAGAGAATACACTCTAGATTCAGGCTGCCGAGATTCAGTCTCTGGCTTTGCCACTTAGTGAATGTATGAATCCGAGCATATTTCTTGGTGCCTCAGTTTCTTCACATAGCATGGGGATAATAAAATTAACCTTATAAAATTGTTATGAAGATTAAATGAGATACTACGTGTAAACTACTTCAAGCAATAACTAACAAATGGTAAATGCTAAATAAGTGTTGGTAATTAACTATTTTAACTATTTACTATGATTGCATTACACAGTTAAACAAGTTTGAATATCCGAGGTGGGACCCCAAAAAAAGCGTGGAATTTTTTTTTTTCTTTTGAGTTGGAGTCTCTCTGTTGCCTAGCTGGAGTGCAGTGCCACATTCATGGCTACCACAGCCTTGACCTTCTGAGCTCAGGTGATCCTTCCATCTCAGTCTTCAAAGTAGCTGGAACTACAGGCATGTGTCACCATGATCTGTACTTTGTTGATTTATTGTAGAAATGAGGTCTCGCCAAGTTGCCCAGGCTGGTCTTGAACTCCTGGGTTCAGTCAGTCCTCTCACCTCAGCCTCCCAAAGTGCTGGGATTACAGATGTGAGCCTCCATGTCCAACTTCTGGAATTTTTTTTATTAAAAATTATTTATTTATTCTTACGTTTAAACTTCAGTCACCTTCAAAGTGCTCTGCATTTGATGCAGTCACCTGAGTTGCTTTTTCTACTGCGCAGAACAGTTTTTGAACTTGTCAATTTTGATGCCTTTTTTTGTTTGTTTGTTTTGTTTTGTTTGAGTTGGCGTCTCACTCCGTCGCCCAGACTGGAGTGCAGTGGCCGCTCCCGGCCACCGCAGCCTCGACCTGCTGGGCTCTGGGGATCCTTCCACCTCAGCCTTCTGAGTAGCCGGAACTACAGGCACGCACTACCACACCCGGCTAATTTTTTGATTTTATTGTAGAGATGAGGTCTTGCTTGCCCAGGCGGGTC
>CAUYQG010138829.1:0-15356 GCA_963574415.1 Tarsius wallacei | reverse complement strand
AGTGAGACTCCAACTCAAAAAAAAAAAAAAAAAAAAAATAATAAGAACAGCTCTATATATACCTTACAGAAATGTAAAACAGAGGAACCACTTCCCAGCAAATTCTGTGAGGCCAACACCCTGATACTCTAGGCAGTCAGGATAAGAAAATGAAACTGTGGACCTTATGAGCATAGAGGCAAACATTCTAAGCACATTTCAATGAATCTAATCCAACAGTATCTATTTAAAAAGTGTCATGACTAATTGAGGTACATCTTAGGAATTCCAGATAGGTTTACCATTTGACAATAGTGTAATTCATATGCTACAAATGAAATACTCATATCATATAAAATATATGATCAGCTCAATAAACCCAACAGAAAAAAAATATTTGAAGAAATTCAAAATCTATTCCTAATTAAACAGGAAGAATTCTCAGCAAACTAATAGTAAGGAAATTCCTCAGCTTGATAAAGGACTTCTACAAAAAAAAAGCCTACAACTAACACCATCTTTATAGTGAAAGACTGAATGGTTTTCTACTATGTGAGGGAACGTAAGGATATCCACTTTCACCAGTGTTTATTCCACATTGTACTAGAGGTTCCATCCTTGTCCAATGAGAAGAAAAAGAAATAAAAGACATGGATTGCAAAAAGTAAAACTATCTTCAGATAGAAATGAAACAACCTTTATTGATAGAAGGCATGATTATGGGAAATCCAGTGGAATGTACCAAACAAACTCTTGATTTATGAAAACAGACAGATGACCTGTAGGCTATTGTTTTCAGATTTTATTTTTGAAAATGTTACGTTCAAATACTGTTTGTCTTCATTACTGAAATTTTTCCCACCCCCTTAATTGTTGCACTTGAGATAAATGCCTAACTCACCTCATCCTAGACTTGGCCCTGCCAAAAACTGTTTTGAATAGTGAGTTTAGCAAGGTTGCAGGACATATGATCAACTTATAAAATTAATTGTATTAATTAATTGTGTATTTATTCTTACATGTTTGAATTTCAGCTACCTAAAAGTATCTCTGATGAAATACATTTATCGAGAGCTTTTTCCACTGCTCAGTTTTTGAGCTCATCAATTTTGATGCCTTTGAGTCCTTTGCCATTTTTTGTTTCACCTCTTTCACATCTATTGGGAAAACATTTCCCTTTGGGGACTTTTTTCATCCAAGGAAACAAAAAAAAGTTGCTCAGGGGGAAATCAGGTGAATAGGGAGGGTGGGGCACGGGAGTCATGCTGTTTTTGGTGTGGGCAGGTGTGCTTGCAAATCACCTATCATGAAATGGGAAACGTGTTGAAAGACTCTCCAAAAAAAAATTCACTGAAGCTGAACGCAGTCTCTCATCACAGCACTAGCTGGTGCCCGGATGCTGATGGGTTCCTAGAACAGTTATGTCTGTATTACAAGGGTCCACCCTCCAAAGGATAATTCCAGCTTTTGAGGAGTCTCCCCTCATATATGTACATTTTCTTTATCCAGTCCACTTCCAGGAGTCATCTGGATTGGTTCCATGTTTTCACTACTGTGAATAGTGCTTCACATCCACACCAGGTGCCAGGTTCATTCCCAGGGAGGAGGGCTCTCTTGAACCCCAAACCTTACCAGCATGCAGTTTATTTATGTAGTAAATGCCCACATGGGCCCCACAACTTAAAATAAAATAAAAAGAACAAAATGAGAAGTCTAAAACTTCTGATTTCAAGATGTAAGAATTGCAGTAATCAGGATTGCGTGGTATTGGCATAAAGACAAATAGATTAATGCTGCGGATAGAGTCCTGCAAACAGCTCATGAATTATTACTTGCATGAGCAACTGATTTTTAACAAAGCTTCAAAAAGTCAATTCAGTGAACAAAATATAGTATTTTCTACAAATGATGCTGGAAAAATTGAATGTTCTTATGCAACAGAAAAGTAAGCCTTGATTTGTATCTCACATGATATATAAAAGTTATTAAAAATATTTATAGACCCAAATGAAAAAACCTAAAACTATAAAACATTTTTGTAGAAAAATAGGAGACAGTTGCTTGCCCTTACGTTAGTCAACTGTTGGTAAATATCTACCAAAATCATCATCCTTAAAAGAAAAACAAACAAAAAAAAATACATGTGATTTCAGTCAAATTAAAAGCATTTGCTCTTCCAACCCATTGTTAAGAAATGAAAATACAAACCACAAGCTGAGAGAAAAAATTTGCAAATCATATATCTGATAAAGGATTTTTGCAGTTTCTTAAAAAGCTGAACATACACCTACCATATGACTCATATATTCTTCTTTTAGGTATTTACCCAAGGAATAAACAAAACAAAACATATATCTATACAAAGATTTGTACAGGAATGTTCACAGAAGTTCTATTTGTAACAACAACACCAACAAACACTGGGACCAACCCAAATTTCTATCAACTACTGAATGGATAAACAAATTGTAATGTATATATACAATAAAATACTACTCATCAATGAAAATAATGAACTATTATATAGAATAAAATTGATTAATCTCAAAATAATCATGCTGACTGAAAGCAGCCAGATTTTTTGACACACCAAAAGAACATGTTTTGTCCTGCCATTATAAAACTCTAGAATATATGAATAAATATATAGTGACCAAAAGTAATGGTTGCCTCATGAATAGAGGAGCAAGAGGTGGGAGAGAGGAGTTATAAAGAGTCCCATGGAAATACTTCAGCACAATAGACATGTTCATTATCTGGATTGTGATGATGGTCTCAAGCTATATGCATATAACACAACTTGTAAAATTATATACCTTTAAATATGTGCAATTGGTAGTCTATCTTATACAGCAATTTATTATGTCACTATGGATTTATACTTCAATAATTCTGTTTTAAAAATAAATTCAACTTAAAATTATACCAGCCCTTTTCCTGGGTTATATTCTGGGAATTAACGCCAGACTGGGTTGAATGGCTAAAGCCGTGCTACCCAGATCTTCAATCCCTGCCCAACTCCCCAAGACACCAGTCAGTTATCACCCTCTAGCATTTTGATCATCCTCACTTTGATACTGAGTCATGGGAAATAACATGAAGTTAAAACTGACCTTATTACAGTATTAAGAAATAAAAGAAAAGTTGGTTGGATTTTTAAGCTTTGGCTTTGTGGGAGATTAGAATGCTGGTGGTTCGTGTCATTCTGTAAAAGAAAAATCTTGAGAAAATCCATCAAACCTTTTACAAGAGCCATTATACAAGCATTAACTGGCTACAATTTACCCTTTCTCAAATTCCCCTTCATTCTGTAATTTGTCAGGCTGCCTTTTGGGTAAGAGTATTGTCTCTTCAAGTAGGAAGTACAGCATCTAACATGGGGTGCCATGTGGAAGAGACCCTGGGTACGGCAATGACATGTTGAACTTAGTCTCTTTCTTGATATAACCTAGCTCGTGAGAGAGGCATTGGAAACATTCTTATAAGTTGCCTATGTTTGCCACAAGCCCAGTCCATGTCAGAAAATGAAAATAGAGGCCATACTCAAAGAATTGAAGACATTTGTTCAGGCTCACTTGGTTAATATTAATTTGGTAATATTTCATGAGAGAACTCAATTCTAATGCATTCTTCCCTTAAAGGATTGAGGAAATGATGTGAGAGAAAGGATACAGTGAAACCTGTAACAATTATTTTTCTTCTCCTTTTCCCTTCACGTTTCTAAAATGTATATATTTTTTAAAAAAATCTCAATGGAACCATTAAATCTGTTAATTTTAAAGCAATCTTAGACAAATGCACCCCTGCTTTATGAAAGGTTTAAGTGTGGGAGGTAATGTAAGGTTGTTATTTTATATAGGGTGCTACAATTATATGTGTTGCATTAACTTTGTTATCAACGACTCCTGACATTTTACTCTTCTTGGGGGAGAGGAAGGCTTGTTGATAATAGCAGTCTTTTTTCTCCCCCAGCTTTCTTTTCTGCCAGTACTCTTTTACATTGTACCCTAAAGGTAATACTCTTCAGAGATTTATTTTTCGCAAATAGCTAATTTTACGTTTTCCTCCAAGATCTTCTAAGACATTTACTTGGAAAGATTCATGTTATTCTTTAGGATAGTTTAAAAACAAAACCCAAATACTTAAAACATTACTGTTTTAAAAGTTTATACACAGTATTTTAAGAGCTGCTTTCCTTTTTTAACCATCATCTATGGTTAGGTAATTGACACCATTTGAGTAGAATTTAAGACTATGTCTATGACCCACTCTTATGGTCCAATTAATGGTAAATCATCTAAAAGGAGATTGGCTGTGGGAGACTTTGGATTGACTACTAGTTTAATCACCAAACATCCTTTTTTTTTTTTGCCGAGTACAGGGGAGTTTATTGATGGTACACAACATTCTTAAGACAAATGAACTATACTTTGATAGAACCATTAAATGTGTAAAATGAACTATCCAAGTTACTAAAAATTGTACTTTGTGGGGTATGTCTTCATTTCAGAATGAAAACTTATGAAAATGTACATTAAAATGAGGGCCATTTTGGTAAGAATATATACGAGTCCAGGCAACTGGTGGGAGATAAGGAAGAATCAGTGAATGAAATTCATAGGTAAAGATGCAATCATGTTTCTATCAGTCTCTTCAGCCTTTCTCACTGAGGTACTTCATAACCATATTAGAAGACAGTAAAGAGACTTAAAAAAAGAAAGAGAGAAACAAAACAAAAACAGATACACTTTGGCAATAGGCTCTTCTCAAAGCAAGTCCTGACTTTAGGGAAAAAAGAAAAAAAAACATTGATAAAGGGTTTTACCAATTGAAAACATAAGAAAGTCTTGATTTCGTATAGCCATTTATAGTGTACAAATCTGTTTTCCTCTGAGTTGATCTCACAGTTACCTCACAAGAAAGGTAAGAGTATCATCCCTATGTCAGGATAAGACTCTGATGCTGGGTAAACTAAGTATTTTCTCAAGGTAGACTATGTTTTTTGTTTTTTTTCCCAAAAGACAAAGCTCAGATTAGAAGTGGTAGAATTTTACATTGATAACAGAACATCAGACAGCACAGCCCCACACTTCTGCTAAGAAGCTGTACTGCCTCAAAATAAAAATAAAAAAATAAGAAGCATGCACAAATGTATACTCACAATAGAAAAAGAGGTATTGTTTAAAGTCAAGTCTCAGAGTGTCCAGGAATGCCCATGTATGATTTACTTTTCCTTTTTAACTGTTTTTTTTTTTTTTGGCTTTGTTTTGTTTTTTTGTTTGTCCTGCTAGTGGAGAAATGGCAAAGGTAGTCAGCCTGAGGGAAGCAGAGAAGCCAAGACCTAGATAATTCACAAACTGGAAAATGAGCTCCCACTCATCAAGGCTGGATTGTAAATAGGATAGAAAGAATTTATGCATCCCTGGTATAAGCTTGAATAACATTTGTATCCAATCCAAGGGAAGTGTTTGTGAATTTCACAGTTGGCTATTTTTTCTCCCTTTGAGATTTCTTTCCTGAACTAATTATCCATTGTGTATATAAAGTCAAGAAATAACTTATCATTACAGTCATTTTTGAGGTAGATATTTCACATTGCATGTTGTTAAAATGCCTAGAGCATTAATAAGGAATGAGTTAACTTTATTAATCCAGCTTCTTTGGGGAGTTTCTGATCTATATAGTGATCACCCAAAAGGAAATTTTCTGCAATATTTTATTCATGCAAAATTTAGGAAAGTAACTAGATTAACTAATCTTTCCATAATAAATAATTTAATTTAACTCTGTGCTGCTTTTTGCATTTTAATTTTTTCATAATGTATCCTTTAAAATCTTCAATATTAAAACGATCAGTGACTGTTTTGTGCCTGATTTAGTTTAAATTGTAAATTTAGTTTTGACTCTTGGGTTGCAAAGTGTGGGGGGGATGTCTTAATACAGGAAATGAGCACAATTACAGGCTGGAAAAGCAGTGTGTACAATAGGTTTTTAAATGAATTACTGGAAACTGAGTAGAAATCAACATGAACAATGGCAAATAACACCAGGTAACAATAACTATTATTGTTATCCAGATTGTAATTAAAACTCAAATACTTTCCATTTCATATATTTTCATACATACTATTCACCTACAGGGTTTTATGACTCAGAGTTGTTGCCTAATCTCTTAGTTAAAACCTTCTAAGGCCTTCCCAGTTCAGATTCAGGCTATCAGGATGGATACCATATGGCCAGATTATGACTTGGAAATTCTAGCAGGACTCCTATTTCTAGTTAAGAAATAGAAAATCAGATGGGATTACTACTCCCACCCCAATAACCAGCACAAATCAGATAAGCTGAAAAATCAGATTTTTAAAAAACTGATCTGAGATCTGAGAATGTGAATAAACCTAAATGAACTGTAGAGGCCAAGGTTCACTGAAAAATCAACTCACAAAAGGCAGATTAATTAATACAAAAGAGAGCATACAAATTTATTTAACATGTATACACAAGAGACTTCAGAATGAATACCTAAAGATACAGAGGAGGTTGTCCATTTTTGTGCTTTGGTTTAACACAGTATGGACAGCAGTGTAGAAGCAGGATTGGGCAAAAAGGTGTGATCCGTTGCTAATGGCCTGAGTGGGGAAACCCCGCCAGGCCAGCCTGTCTAGGTCCCCTGGGCCCTCTGAGCAGCTTTCCTTCCCTCTGGGTATGGGACAGGACACCATCTAGAATGGGGGTCTCATGGCCTACAGTCAAGCAAGGTGGGTCAGATAATTTCTTTATGACAAGTATCACAAAGAATATTTTTAGACTATCTGGCTGACTGGGTTTTGAGAAAAGGAGTTCTAGTTCCCCTGGGGAAGAGGGATTCTGGTTTCTATGGCCAATCTCAGTGGAGAATGGACCTGAGAGACAGGAGGGCAGAGGAAAGCTCATCCTTCTGGGGCTGTTTCTGAAGACTTCATTTTGGGGTACTGTTTTCTGAGCCCCGACAGAACTAAGTTGCAGAAAGTGACAGACAGAGCAGGGGCTGAGGATGGTACTGTTCCCTGGAGGAATAAAAGGAAGTCGCCATGGAGAAACCAGTTAAAATGTAAAAGATCTTTCATGAATGAGTCTGAAGTGGTGTGAAATGTGAGAACCCCAGGAGCCCAGGCATAACCATTCCTGCAGTCTCCAAGGAACTCTTCATGGGACTTCTCCAAACTGCCCTCTAGGTGTGGGAGACCTTCCCTAAGATCAGCAGGGTGTCCTCCAGTCAAGAGGCCTGGACCTGCTGAGGGATGGGCAGAGCAGGAGCCCTGAGAGCAAACCTTCCAAGTGGGTTCTAGGCCTCCACCAGCTGTGCGCTGTGACTCTGTGGAAGACAGGGGATGGGAGGACAAGTAGAACCCTGGAACACCAGAGTCGGGGTGGGGTGACTGGAGAGCAGCACAGAAAGCCAGCAACTGGGCTGCAAAGTGTTTGGTGGCTGGACTTGTGACAGTAAAGAGCCTCTAAGTCTCTCTGGTCTCAGGTCTCAAGTCTTGCTGAAGCAAAGTCCTGAGCTGACCCTCAGAACACAGCCCAGACTCAGCTCAGCCCGGACCCCTGGAGGTCCCTCTCCTAGGAGTGATTATTGATTCTGTTAAGTCTCTGCTGTTCTCCCCCACAAACCATCTGGCATACAATAAACAATTATAAGACATGAGGAAGAAAAGTGTGACCCAGGATCAAGAGCATCTTCTTGAGAGTTGTCCAGAGAAACAGATCCAGAGATAAAGTTGGAACTATCAGATAGAACCTTAAATAACCGCAATAAAGGAAAAAAAAAATCTAGTTGAGAAGATGGAAAAACAATCATGAAAAGATGTGGAATTTTATCAGAGAGTTGTAAAACATAAATGCATCAAATAGAAATAAGATAAATGAAGAATTCTTTATGGGACTTGAAAAATTCCTTGGATAGGCTTCAGAGAGGTTGGACATAGCAGAGGATAGAATCAGTGAAGTTGAAGACAGCATCATAAACTAGTGCAGCCACTGTGGAAAACAGAGTGAAGAGTCCTCAGAAAACTACAACCAAGAACTACTGTGAGACCCAGCAACAGCACTGCTGGATACATACCCAAAAGAAAGGAAGTCAGCATACTGAAGATATTTCTGCACCCCATTGTTTACACTATTCACGATAGCCAAGATACAAAATCAACTAAGTGTCCATCAGCAGATAAATGAATAAGGAAAATGTGGCATATATACACAATGGAATACTTCTCAGCTTTAAAAAAGAGCAAACTCCTGTCATTTGCAGCAGCGTGGATGGGAAGTAAGAACATTATGATATATGAAATAAGCCAGGCACAGAAAGACAAATATTGCTTATTCTCATTCACATGTGGGAGCTACCAGATAGAGAGTAAATGGGTGGTTACCAAAGGCTGGGGAGGGCAGTGGGGTGTGTGATGAAGAGGGGTTGGTCAGTGGGTACAAAATCACAGTTAGGTAGAAAAAGAACTAGTGTTTGGAAGCACAATAGGGTGACTATAATTAACAATAATTTATTGTATATTTCAAAGTAACTAGAGAGTAGAATTGGAATGTTCCTGACACAAATAAATGGCGTATGTGTGAGGTGATGGACACTTCAGTTACCCTGATTTCATCATCACATGTTGTGTGCGTGTATCAAAATAATGCATGTACCGCGTAACTAGCTATAACTATTATGTATCCATAAACATTATAAAGAAGCAGACCTCAAACAATTATAGTACTATAAGAAAGGGATTGGCAGTAGTGGGAAACTGCCAGGGGAGGGGGGACACACCGCATCAACAAGGATACCTGTGAAATGAACATTTGTATACCTAATCCTGAATTGTAGCCCACAGCTTTAAAATAAAAAAATTTAAAAAAACATTAAAAAGAAAAAATAATAAAGTATCTAAATTGAAAAATTAAAGTTAAAAAAACATGTCTCAGTGCCCAAGGACTGCGGAACCACATCAGATGTTTTAACATGAATGTAACTGAATCTGACAAAGAGAGACTGGGCGGCAGTGATCAGCTGATACGGCGCCCCCTCCCAGTGGCTGTCTTTGACCACCCAAAGCAGGCCCCTGTCCCAATCTAGCCATTCTCAGTCACATTCTAGGTTTCATTGCCTCCATAGTACTCATTACTGTATAAATTTTTTCTGTGTGCTTCTTTTTAGTCTACCAGTATCAATTGAGTATGGACTAAGTGTCAGGCACTATTTTAGAATATAGTACTGAAATAGCCAGACACGGTCTGTTTTCTCATGAAACTTGTTTTTCGCTCAAGTATACATTTCATAAGGGCAGGGATGTTTTGTCTTTGTTTTCTCATTTACCCCTAAATCTTGACCTTCTAAAACAGCTAGTGCATAGGAGGTGCTTGATAAATATTTCTTAGGGAACAATAATTAATTAATTGTTCTGTGGGTCCATTCTAAGGCCCTGTTTTTTTAATTGTCTCTTGCAACATTGTCTGGCAAAAGCTTCTCAGTCTGTTTATGCTGTTATTTTACATTATTTTTACTCATTTATCCAGGGTTCACTTTTTCTAAATTCTCAGAAAAATCGAATCACGTACAGGCAATTTTTACAGATAGGTATATAGATAGATACAAAAAGGTATATAGATGCAAACTGGAATTTTGTAAGAGGAACCAGATGTTGGGGGAAGGGTAATTATGCTTCTCTTAATGCATATATCAATCTGTCCTGTAATTATGTGCATCTAGGTCTCTGTTCTACCAAGGGCAGTCTCTGCTGTTCCCAGGCGAAGGCCTCTGCCCAGCATGGTCCAACTTCTTCTCTTGTATATACATCATAATATCTTATTAAATTTCAAGCAGAAAGGCACATTGCTTAAAATTCTCAATAATTCATAGAAATCAGTCATTTAAAGGACACATACCATAAAGGGATTTTTTTAAAAAGGCAACAGTCAAAATGCTTTTTAAAAAACTGATTCTTGTTTGCAGCCCAAGTCACCTACATCTTTTTGGCTGAGTCTGAGAAGCCGATGACCAAATCTGCCAGTCTTTCAGTGACTGGTTATTTGGACTACATCCAAACCTAGAGTTCTCCAAGGGGGTCTCATCTCGTTCTCATGGTTCTCACTAAGGAACTTAGATACATCTCCTAGGATTTTCTGATTTATATTAAGATTTGCTCCCAGTTGGTACTGGAACAGGGCAATCTTATGATGTAGAAAAGACATGAGCTGCCATGCCTTAGCTTTCTTAGTGAACATAACTGAATGTTAATCCTGGAGTCACCAAATGCTAGAGGACCTTCGAATTGTTAATACCAGGTGTCACATGACTCATCTGCTTACCAAGGGAAACACCAAGGAGAGAGACACAGACCTAGAGTAGTGCCTACTGGGGCTCTGTGTCTGCGTGTCTTGGGCATACCGCACTTCTTTTCCTGGAGATGTCTTGAATGTCGCTGACCTCCCCTCCCCACTCTTCAGAGAAAACACACCTAGAGAACAGCTCTAAACTCCAGAGGCTCAGCTTCCGGGATTACGTATTGTCGATGTCTGTTAGTCAGGCTATCATGATTGAGGATGACGGAATTCGTGAATTAACTAACTAGCCATTCCTGTGCCAGGTACAATGATGGGTAACAAACATGCTTTACCACAAATCCTCAGCACAATCTTAGACAGAAGATAGGATTAGCCTCACTTTACAAATGTGGAAACAAATCTTAAAAATTAAAAGATGAGATTAAAGCACTAGAAAGTGACAAAGCCAAGAAGGAATTTCAAAGTTTTCATTCTCTCTAATATGCTACACAGCTGAATGTAACATCTACCTAATCAGATCTTCTGAGAAAAATAAATGAATGAAACAAGAAACCAAAAAAAAGATAATTTTTTTCTATATAGGATTAAGGCAAATGTATACTTAATTTACTTCTTATTTAAAACCCAATTTACAAATACATTATGGATTTACATTTAAGAAGTAGACCAGTTTATTAGATAAAATATAAAATCAAATTATGCATACCAATCATTCTACTTATACATACAGTACAATTATATTGTCCTATTTAGTAATGAAAAAAAGAGATAATTCTTCATTAACTTAAATTTACCAAGAAGTAGATCATGTTACATTGGTTAGTAGCTTGACATAAATGTCTGACATTTTCTTTGTATAGTAATGAAGAGACAGTAATTTGTGTTGTGATTTGTCATGCTCCCCAAATCCAAATTTATATCTAATGTTCACTTCTAAAGATGCTCACTATTTTATTAATCAAGCTCTTAAATTTTTCTGAGCTGGTATTTTGATTTTATTTGCATTCTTATAGAAATTTATAAATGCTTTAAACAGCTTAATACCTTATTTACCCAATAATCTATTAACAAAAAAGCAGTATTACCTCAATCTAAATTAATACTACAGTTTAATCATCTTGACAAGAAATTTTTCTTACTGATATTCACATGAACAAACATAAAAGCACCTACACATACTAAAAATAAATAAATAAATAAGGACTAGCTATATTTTAAACAACATGTTCATTTTCATTTTCAATATATATGCATCATTTGTTTCTGTAAGAGATGTTACCAAGTTATTATTTTTAAAAACCTCCAGTAGATGTTGTTGTTATGTTGCTCCTCATGGCTGTGGTCTTTCAGCCAGTTGATGGGATGCCATGATGTCCTGTTTACGGGAGCTGCTTGTCACCTCTACAGAACGAGCTCAAGTTCTGAAGCTCCCCAGGAACAAAACCTACCACCTTCTTTCCTCTGTCTGCTGCTCCCATCTTATTAATTTCCCTGATAGTTCCTAGCACATTGTAATCACTCAAATAAGTATTTATTGACTATTAAAGTTCACCAATTTTTTTTTTCATGTTTAGAATTTGAAGAACTGCCTCTCTGTCCAGATGCAAATTCAAGTCATGGATTGGCAGATTTTGGAAGGCTGTAATTTGTGGGGGGAGTGGTGTTACAGGGTATAACCATTGACCATAGGAAAATAAATCATGAACTACCGTATCAGGACCTGGAAGAGCTGGCATCTTTCACTGGCCTGTCACCAACCATATGAACTTGGGCAAGTCATAGTCTCATCTATAAACAAGGAGGTCAAGCATGATCACTGCCCCAGAGACACTACATTTTCACTGCGATTTGGTGGAAGGGATCTCTCACAGAGGCTCAGAAACCACTTTTGTCATGTACTGCTGTCATTATATTATTACAGTGTGTACTGAACAGCAGAAGAGAAGGCTTTTATATTTTAACTGAACCATAAATACTCAGCCATTTGTGTGGGCATCTTTGAATGCACATAAGAGAAACCAGTGGGACCGCATGCTCAGAAAATACATGAGATCATTCCAGAGATGAACACGTACTGTTTTCTGTTTCCTACTCCATTTTAGTCCTATGGAATGAAATGGTTTGATGGGAGCAACATAGAAAATCACTGAGAATTTTTGTATTCTGAGGTTCTGTGACTGTCGGCTGAGTGGGCAGAGGGGCAGGATTAATATCTATTTCTGGGAAAAAATGTTGAGACAGAGGTGCATTTTCAGCGAGAGAATTTTTTCTTGCTTCATTGGGCAAGAAAGCTTTATCTTGTTCTGTGAGGTTAACTATGGGAACAGACCACTGCTGGGAGCTAGGGAGCTCAAGGCCCAGAGAGGAAGGGAAAGGATGCTCTGTCAGTTTCCAGGCTAGACAGGTCACATTGCACTTGGGGCACGAAGATGAGGGTAAGAGTTTTAAATCAGCTGTGAAATTATTTTGGTACCTAGTGTAGAGTGAAGAATTGGGGTTATGTTTTCTTAGTAATTTATTAGAATAGACAAACAGGAGTTTTGTATTATTGCCTGTGTGTGATGAAGGTATAGAGCTTTGGGTACACAAAAATATCAGTCATTTGGCCAAGCAGAAATAACAATAGGTTTATGTTGGCTCTTGAGATAATAATCAGAAAAAAAAATCCAGGTCATTTTTGTCTGATCCTCAAGACTTCTAATATCAGAAAGTTTACTTTTTGATGAATATACCAACAAATAGATAATTAACTTCAAAAACAAACAAAAAAGATAAATCCTTGGATATATGCCTCTCCTTTTGGGTCATAGTATCCCAAGTCAGTAGTTGTTGATAGGAATTTTCTCAAAGGATATATGTGAGGATTAACTAAGAAAGAGCACACCATGAAAACAACTTCATTCACATATTGTATGCTGCATAAGTAATAAAGTCCTTCTACCAACTCTGAATCTTAAACGTGTCATGTCATAGGAATTTGCAGGAACAACATATGAGACAAAATTTTGGTTTGCCCTAAATAGTTAATGACATTGCGGGGGCCATGCATCATTGCTGAAGGTTAATATTCTTTCACCAATAATCAGCCAACAGGAATTTGCTTTGCTCTTAAAATTATTTTATTTTATTTTAAAGATGTGGGTTACAAGTCAGGATTGGGTACATAAGTGGTCTATGTATAGGTAAAGTGCTGGGCCTTCCACTGGACCTCACTTCGCCTGAATTGGGATTGGACACCTTATTGATGTTATGTGCCTCCCTGACACTGTCCCACTACTGCCAATCCCTTTCTTGTAGTATTATGTACTCAGTACTTGGTTTCTGTGATGGGTCACTGAGTGTGATAGACTAAATACATCCAAGTTGCTACAAAGTCCATAATTTTGTCCTGCATAATATTCCATCAGGTAAATGTACCACATTTTTTAAAATCCAGTCCAGGTTTGATGGGCAGCACAGTTGGTTTTATGTTTTTGCTATTGTGAATAGTGCTACAATAAACATGCGTGTACAGGTATCTCTTTTGTAAAATGATTTGAGTCCCTCAGGGTATATTCCCAGAAGGGGGATTGCTGGGTGGTATGGAAAATCAATTTCTAGTTCTTTAGAAATTGCCAGCCGGGCTCAGTGGCTCAGCCTGTAATCCTGTGCTTTGGGAGGCTGAGGTGAGTGGATTGCCTGAGCCCGTGGGTTTGAGACCTGCCTGGGCAACTTGGTGAGAACTCATCTCTACAATAAATCAAAAAAATTAGCCAGGTGTGGTAGTGCGCGCCTGTAGTTCCAGCTACTTGGAAGGCTGAGGCAGGAGGATCGCCGGAGCCCAGCAGGTCGAGGCTGGAGTGGCCGGGAATGGCCACTGCGCTCCAGTCTGGGCGACAGAGTGAGACTCCAACTCAAAAAAAAAAAAAAGAAAGAAATTGCCACACTGTTTTCCGCAGAGGTTGCACTAGTTTGCATTCCCACCAATAGCCAACAGACACATGGACACATGCTCAGCCTCACTAGTCATCAGAGAAATGCAAATCAGAACCCCTCTGAGATACCACCCAACTCCAGCTTCGCTCTTTCTGAGAGCCCCTTCCTTTTTACTCTGCCTTTTTACTCTGAAACCTGTGTCCTCTTAACATCTCCCAGTGATCTTAATAGTTTTCTCAACTCTTGCATCTATCTCTTTGCCCTTACCAAAATACCTATTTTCCCTGAAAAAGAGGAGCATTCCTCAGAACTCTTGAACAGAGGTCACTCTGCTCTGCCCCCCACCCACTCTCTCTATCCCCCCACTCCCTCTACCCGCCTCCCCCACCTCTGCTTTCAAGCCAGCGGTTGCCTCCAGCCCTCTCCTTGCTTCCCACTGCAGGCAGAGCCGGCCAATCTGTGTCACCAAGTCCTGCTCAGTGAGCCTATGCCACACTTTTCCTCCCTTAGCCTTGTGGTCCTTGCTCTGTGTCTCTGGTCCTCCTCATCATCCACAGGTATCAATGAGAACTTGACACATCACGCTTCATCTTGTCTGCTGTCATCCCAGGCAACTGTAGAAGCCAGCACTAACAATCTTTGCTACCATGTCTTTATTTTTTATTAAACATATTTTTTATTTTAAAATTGTGGGGTACAGTTAAGGGTTAGGTATACAAATATGCATCATTTAGGCACCCTTGTTGATAAGGGGTGTCCCCTCCCCGTCCCCAGACAGATATTGACTACCGTTAATCTCGCCTCCCTTCCCCTCCCTGCCCCCCATAGTTTCCCACCACTGTCAATCCTTTTCTTATAGTATTACGATATTGGTGGGAATGTAAACTAGTGCAACCTCTGTGGAAAGCAGTGTGGCAATTCCTAAAAGCTCTAAATATCGACCTCCCATGTGACCCCGCAATCCCTCTACTGGGAATATACCCTGAACAACTCAAATCACTCTATAAAAAAGATACCTGCACACGTATGTTTATCGCAGCATTGTTCGCAATAGCAAGAACCTAGAACCAACCATGCTGCTATCATGTCTTAACTTCCCGTCCTCTGATTACTTTTGCCATCCATCACCAACCTTCATAGAC
>CAUYQG010138826.1:0-39848 GCA_963574415.1 Tarsius wallacei | reverse complement strand
GATTACAGGCTGAGCCACCCGGCTAATTTGTTCTTTTAAATTGCAAATCAACAACCATCCAACCATCCTGTCACTATATAAATCAAAGCCCCATTCATAGTTAGAAAAGACTTTAGACCCTTTGGTCTACTTTTCCCTTTCTGTCTCTGGACAATTGAGGCAGTTAGGTTTCTCTCAGTATATCAACAAATTGACATTTGTGTTTATATTTCTGCCTTCTGTGAATTTTATGAATATAAATAAATTACTGAGAGATTGATCATGCTGCCCCAGCACCTGGCAGCCAGATAGCCAGTGCCTCCTGGTGTCAAAAGTTCTATATATAAGTAAACTATTCCTTCAACGAAATAGTAATTTGGATGTCTATAAACAAGGGCTAAAGGATACCATGGATTATAATAATAGTTATAATAATAATAGCTTCCATTAATTGTGAATGTACTTTGTGCCAACATCACAAAGAGTTATATGCATACTACTCTCGTTTTCAAAACAACATTAAGCAGGAATTGTTACCTTATATTTGAGGGAAGACAGGTGTAGAGTGTTTGTGGGACTGGCCCGTGGTCACTTGGCTAGCAAGTGTCACACCTGAGGTTCCAACCTGTGCCTGTCCAAAGACAGTGATCACAGCCAGCAACTACTTCAGACAAGAAAACAGTGGCTCAGGATAAAGGGTGTGAGAAATGTTTTTCTTGTTACAAAAAAAACTTTTTAAACATTTTAAAAAAATATTTTCAAGTTTAAACTTCAAAAACAAAGACATGTCTTCTACTGAGTTCCTAGTAAAATTGTAAATTCATCTGAAGAGGGAGGCGTAGGTAAACCCAGCAGGAACTGTAATTGACTAGAACAGTCTGGTTATTCTGATAACTCTGTCAGCATCAGACATGGAATGGGGCTTCTGAGGGCTGGAGCCCAGGGTGGTCAGAGCAGAAATGGGAGGTGAGAAGACAGGCTCAGAGCAGGGGCCCATGTACGGGAAGGGCATAGCTCCTCCTGGGGGCTTCTGCACACAGGGGAGGCAGACGGGGGAAGGAGAAACGATATAGCACAGAAATCAAATGGTAGCTTTTGGGAGCATGACCCAGTGAGTGTTGCATCTGTCCTCCCCTCCACCCCTCGCCAAGCCATCCCCGAATGCCAGGGCCAGATGTGGCACTGAAGAGAGGGTGGCCACAGTGGGGGAAGTTGCAGCCTCACAGCACTTGCTCAGCTGAGGCTTCCTCTAGTTCAAAGTGAGAAGAGGCCTTGGGGCCTGTACGTATCTGCAGCCGAGATCTCTGGTCTCTGGATATTTTCTCTTGTTTATTGTTCTTTCTTCTGGAGATTAACTGACTTCATTATGAAAAATTTCCCAGAACAGCAAAGTAACATAATGTTACAGTGAATACCCTGTACTCACCACCTAGACACCATCACTAACATTTTGCCATATTTATCACTTACCTACTCGTTCCTCTACTTACCCACCATTGAGGCTTGATTCTGGAAGTTTGGGACGGAGCAAAAGAAAGACCTGTCCTCAGAGAGGAAGCAATCTCCCATAAGAACATTTGGCGATGCAGTCTGGCCCAATTTTTGTTGGGGGTCTTATCCATTTTCAACTCTTCCACTTTAGCTATTTTCAGCCTTTTCCCCATTATCAACACTAGTTCTAAGCATCTTCATTCATAAGATGTTGGATCCATAAAGTCATAAGCTGTGAAAGATGTTAAGGGTCAATAAGGTCCAACTCCTACAGAGTAAACAAATCTCTCCCTGTATTTACATCCTGGGGGGAATGAGTTCTGTGCTATAATAACAGCTTGTGCTTGTATAATGCCTTGGAATTACAAAGGGCTTTCATGTACAACCTGGCATGCAGATAAAATGCTGACATCTACGAAATACACTGGGTGAACTTGAGGCAGGTTATTCAGTGCAGGTTAGGCATAGACAAGTTTCTTGTAGGCAAATTTAAATTAAAATAGGATAAAATGTCTTTCCTATCAGTATAAGACCTTTGCCTGACTGACCAGGCACGTAAGACCTGACTACCTGTGGACGGCTGGAATGTGGATCTACTTGTGCAGAGAATGTCAGAAACAATAGAAGATTACCCCAAACACAGGCATGATGTTCTAAGAAAAGCCCAAATCTAGTTAGGCAATAACTTTAATTATTTAGAAGGTCTTTGAGACCTCAGAAGGTTGAGAAATCAGATCATCAAAACTCATGATTATCTCAGTTCATGGCTTGCTTAATCATAGTTGTAAAAGCATATAAAGCTTCCTGTCAAAGGCAAGTACTTGTTCTTTCTCTTAAGGCACCCATGCCCTTTGAGCATATCTTTTTCTGTCTAATAAACTCTCTCTCTCTTTTTTTTTTGTTGAGAAAACAGGATTTATTGAGAGGACAGAAAATCTCCCAGAGCAGGAGGGGACCCCAGGGGGTTGTCCTAAACTCTGTCTTAAACTATACTTGGAACTCGCTCTGAAATTCTTATCTATGGCTGAGTCAAAAGAACCCTTGGACCAACACTTAACACCCCATCTGGCATCAAACTGAGACCACTAGTCCACAGGTCTGCCTCCCCCAATTCTAGCAGCTACCTCTGGGTTTAGGAAATTGGAATTTCAGCATATCAGTAACTCATTCCAGATGTGGTCGGAAGTTCCTTTGCTCTAGAAATTAACAGTACAGGCCACTTACTAATTACGGAGGTCAGCCAATATCCCTGAGTCTCAATTTTCTCTTATGGAGAATGAGAATATTGATATTAGCCACTTCAAACAATTACTGCAAAAGCAAAATTAGATAATTCCCTGAGCCTCTTAATATTTACTCTGTAATATTTAATCCTCTCACCAATGCTTTGGGGTAGATACCATTATCTTCCCCATCATACAGATTTTAAAAAAGGGGGGGGGCAAACATGTTCAAATAACTTTCCTAAAGTCACACAGTTAAATAAGGGTCAGTTCCAGGACTTGAATTCACACTGGTCTGACTGCAGTGCTCACCCATTTAACCTCTACACTATAGGTATATTGCTCCCCAGGGACATTTGGCAATGTTTGGAGATCTTTTAGTTGTCACTACTGAGGGGGATGGTGTCAGCTTCTGGGGGTAGAGACCAGGGATTCTTCTGAATATTGTACAGTGCATACAACAGCCCCTCACAACAAAGAATTAGCCAGCCCAAATGTCAATAGTGTCAAGGTTGAGAAACTATGTTCTATGTTTATTTCCTCCAACTAGAGGAAAAAAAAAAATCCAAAAATGAAGCATAGGTGTGAAACACTGATTGTTGTTTTAAGACAAGCCACTGACAAAGCAGTCAGGCTCCCATCGGGACAAACATTATAGTAGGCAGGTGACAGCAGGCCCACCCATCAGGCATCTTCCCTGGAAATTGGGCACTCCCTCACTTGCTGAGAAGTCACAACTCTTATTTGGCAAGAGTCTATGGGTCCCAAGCCCCATTCATACCTGTCTCTTGTGCCAAAAAATGCTAAACTCCCTTGACTAATCGTTTGAACCAGGGCTTTTCTCTGAATCTCTGGGTGCTACATAATTAGAGACAAACCAAGAATTCCATAAAGAAGGAACAAGACAAGCCAGCCAAGAAGCCAAAAGAAATTTCCATTGACATTTTCTTTCAATGTGATTTCCTTGGCAGCTGCTCTTTGTGAAGCCTCAGCAGGAAGGTTGTGGCAGAGAAGGGCTGAGCAGCCTCTGAGTAGTGAGCAGCAGCGTTGGTGCTAGCCCCAAGTCTGTGAAGGCTTTTGCTCAGTTATTGGCATCTTGGGAAAGGAAGCCAGCTTGGCTAACTGGCCTAGGAAGGCCATCCAAATGAAGCAGGAAAACCACCGGGAAGTGAGAAGAGGGAGCCTCATAAGGGTTGTCGGTGTTTATTGACATGAAAACACATCCAAGAGAGGTGACTAAGTGAAAAATCAGGTCACATCCTGCTCAAAGGATGAGGTCATTAAATGTTAGAGTGTGTGAGAGAGAGGAATTTGATAGATATTCACCAAAAATGTGGGTAGTGGCTATTTCTGAGTGGTAGGACTTTGAATAATTTCTATATTCTCTAGACTTTCCTGAATTTCTTTACTAGTATGTGTTTTTAGAGCCCGAGACACCTGTTATATTTGTGGGGGTGGAGAGAGGGAAAAGATACAAACAAGGGTGTGTGAAGTAGCAGAAGCCAGGCATGCGGCTTTCAGACACGCCGGGGTCTGAACTGCCCTTCGGGGCCAGAGTAGCTGAGCCCAGTGCTGTGGCTGGGGCCTCCACCAAAGAGAAGCCAATAACAGAGTTGAGATAATGGCTGTCGAGAGGTCCCTAATAACTCCACAAAGGCAAATAAGGTCATGAACCAGGCATCAGAATATTATGGTGAGAGCCTCTTTGTGAAGCAAGGTCTGGTTCAAACAGGTGCCTTCCATTACATCTACAAGTTCCAGCAGGAGAGGGAGGATATACTGTGTTAACTAAGAAATTTCATTGACTCAAGCAAAGCTTAATTGGTAGAGGGCACGAGGATGGGTGCCCTGCTCCACACAATCTCTCAGGAACCCAGGCTGATGGAAGTGGAGCCATCTTTAACATGTGGCTTCTGCGGTCCCCTGGAGGCAGAGGTTCAGACGGCAGACAGGGACAAGAGAAAGTAAAGGGCCAGACCTGGTGTCACACCCATCACTTCTTCCACGTCATGTTGGCCAGAGTGCAGCCATGTGACTACTCCTAACTACAAGGAGTGTTGGGACAGGTGGCCTAGCTGGATGCCTGGGAGGAAAGGAAAATGGGCGAATGGGGTGATGAGAGACAGGTCGAAGGATTTCTTTTTTTTTTTTGAGTTCAAGTCTCACTCTGTTTCCCAGGCTGGAGGGCAGTGGCACACTCACGGCCTCCCCAGCGTCAACCTGCTGGGCTCGGCGATCCTTCTGCCTCAGCCTTCCAAGTAGCTGGAACTACAGGTGTGCGCTACCATGCCCAGTTAATTTTTGATTTATTATAGAGACGAGGTCTCGCCAAGTTGCCCGGGTGGGTCTCGAACCCGTGGGCTTAGGCAACCTCAGCTTCCCAAAGTGCTGGGATGATAGGCTGAGCCACCGAGCCTGGCTTGAGGGAGTTCTGAATGACAGTGGAGCGGTGTGCTTATCAAAGTTATCACAATTATTACAACTTTTTGCATTAGAGCTTTAAAAAATTATGTAGAGCCCAAATTTATGAAGCATATAAAAGTGGAGTGCTCTCTTTGAAACACAGGCTGTGGAATAAGGCAAAATTGGGTTCATATGTAGCTTGATCTCGTCAGTGTCCACCCCTGGCCTAGGAGACCCTGAACCCAACTGTTAAAGAGCATTCATTCTGGGGCCTACCAGACCTAGGCTTACTGGCTAAATGAAATTTCTGCCATTTGTTACCTGTGGGATCTTGCTCTAGTTTTATGAATTTCAGTGACCTTATCTGTAAAATGGGGATTACATTACCTATCTCATGGGGTTGTTAGGAAAACTCAATGAATATGATCTACATAGCTTACTACCTGCCTGACAGATTGTAGGGTAATCAATAAATGATAGTGTTATTATTGTTCTGAAAAGAAGGTACCCCTGAAAGAGTCTGGTTCTCCAGGAGACAGCCCTCCCAGGAATGAAATCTGAAAGCCTTGGTCAGGATTCACACAAACGCCATCAAGCCAATGAAAGGCATGGCCTTCCAGTCAAAGAAATAGAAGGCATTCCTGACATTTCAACAACAGAGGGCCAGTCATGCAGCTGCCCGAGGCTGCCTGTGACTACAGTTATAGTGGAAACCTCAGTCCGCTTCTCAGACCCATCCCAGATGGCCTCCATAGCGGAGTCTGATGCTTCTCATTAAAGACTAACCAGATGGCACTTTACGAGCCTTCCTCTTTTTATTGTGAAATCCCCAGTTCCCCTCCACTCTCCCTGCTTCCACATGAAATATATTTTTGACAGATAAAAGGAGATCCTGTGTGTGTGCTTTTTTAAAAAGTGTAACATCTTATTGGCCACATGACTATACAAAGCTAGAACTGGGAAGGAGATGGAAATAATTACCAAGAAACACGGGAATGTGAAGATTGTTGAAACCAATATCCTTTTGATTCAATATCCTTATAGTGGTTAACTTTAGGACCAGAGGATTCTTTTTTTTTAGGTTTATTTTTTGAGTCAGAGTCTCACTCTTTGTTGCCCAGGATGGGGTGCAGTGTCACGCTCACAGCCACTGCTGTCTCAACCTGCAGTGCTCAGGCGATCCTTCCACCTCAGCCTTCCAGGTAGCTGGAACTACAGACGCACACTGCCACGCCCGGCTAGTTTTTCTGATTTATTGTAGAGAATAGGTCTCGCCAAGTTGCCCAGGCTGGTCTCGAACCCCCGGGCTTAGGCAATCCTCTAGCCTCAGCCTCCCAAAGTGCTGAGATAACAGGCTGAGCCACTGCACCTGGTCGGACCAGAGGATTTTTAGCAACCATCTAATTGAATGCTGAGATTTCAAGCTATAATATTTATATTTAAGTCCTGATTCCACCACTCAATAGCAAGGTGGCTATTCTTTTTTTTTTTTTCATTGTGTATTTATTCTTACATGTTTAAACTTCAGTCACAATGTGGCTATTTTTTAGGCGAATTTTATTTTCCTCAACTATAAAATGGGGATAATAATCATACCTACTGCTCCCAGTTCTGTGAGGCCAAAATAAGCTCACATATGTGAAAACTGCAGTGTAAACTGCAAAACCTCATGTGGACATTTGAAGTTTTTGTTTTGACTCCGAATCCTTTCAGTTTCACAAATACTGTGATCTTTGCGACCCTCTGTTGAGCACAGGAGATGCAAATATGAACGAGGGACTCACCATTTGGTATAGGAGCGACTTCTCTAAATTTGACACAACGCTGGGAAAGAAAGAGTACCAGAGTGGCTTTTGCATCCTGTCCTTACCACACCCTGCTGAAGGACAGGGACTGGCCTTGGTCGACCGAAGGATCATTAGTCACAGATGGTCAGACCAAGGAGCCTCCCCTGACCATGGGCCAATCAGATTTCCCTGCCAAGATTGCAGAACTGGGCACAGATTGGGCTAGTGAGCTGTAGGAGAAGCACCTGTGAAGTCATGTAAACTTAAGAGCCAAGACAAATTCTTTTTCTGAGGGGGGCTGCCTTTTGAGGCTTTGTATGCTGAAGCAGAGAGATCTTGTTTGCAAAGAAAAACAAGAGAGGGGAGCTGACATGCAGGGAGAAAAAGAAACAACAGAGCAAGTCAAAAAGAGAGAGTGATGAGACGATTCTTGGGTGGGTCTTTCTGGTTATGAGGCCAGAATGCATTCCTACTCTAGGGTAAAAGTGGGGTACGTATTCCTAGAGTCTTGGAATATATCCCCCTCCCACCACCTCTCTAAAATGATTTTTATCGGGTTTCTCTTACTTAAAACCAACAAACACAAAACAAAACAAGATAACTCTGCAAAATGTTATGAGACCATGAAAACAGAGGCCATATTCTCCTAGGACAAGCTGGAGTCGAGAGGAGCTTTATGGAGCCTCTCCCTTGTTTTATGGAACAGGATACCAAGACCCAGACTGCCTGCAAGTGCTGCTCCAAGTTCAAATTCTCACGGCTGGTAAGTGCAGAACCAGGACAGCAACCTAAGTCTGAGCTTTGAAAGACATGGCTCCAGGCTGTCCGTCAACCAAAAGAATAAACACACTCAAGAAGTCCCCTGCTTCCCCCTGTCTGCTTGTCAGGTCTCAAGTCTAATGTGAGCCTCCTCTTGTCTCCGTGCTACATTCTTCTCCTCTTATTTGGCCTCCTACCATACATTTCCTTTCATCTCTCTCTCGTGTTTCGTTTATTACCCAGCACACCTGTTGGATGAGAATAACCGAGTCTTGAATCCTTCCCTCAGCTGGGATACAGAGTTATATGTGGAAAGGGCAGAGGATTTCTTGTGTTATCTGGGGTCAAATCTTTTTTCTCTCTTATCTGTAACTAACTCTTCTATTTACATTATAGAAAATTTGAAAACCCATCAAACAAAAATTGTC
Organism: Tarsius wallacei; assembly: GCA_963574415.1. Lineage (NCBI taxonomy): Eukaryota > Metazoa > Chordata > Mammalia > Primates > Tarsiidae > Tarsius > Tarsius wallacei. The sequence continues at coordinate 31,778 of CAUYQG010138826.1, read as the reverse complement.
ACTATCCCACCATCAAGCAGTAACCATTTTTAGCAGTAATATCTATTTCCAACTACAGGTCTCTTCCTCTGGTTTCATGTTATGCATATGTATGTGTGTACATACATACATATATTTGTATTTTTTTCCAGCTTTACTGAAGTATAATTGGCAATAAAAATTGTATAACTTTAAGGTATGCAATGTGTTGTTTTGATATTAAGTGTACATTGTAAAGTGATTACCACAATCAGGCTAATTAACATATTCATCATCTCCCATAGTTGCCATTTGTATGTGTTGGAGAAGGTGAGAACTCTTTTTTTCTTTTTGAGTTGGAGTCTCACTCCGTTGTCCAGGCTGGAGTGCAGTGGCATGCTGGGCTCGGGCAATCCTTCCGCCTCAGCCTTCCAAGTAGCTGGAACCACAGGCGTGCGCTACCATGCCCAGCTAATTTTTTGGTTTATTGTAGAGATGTGGTCTTGCCAAGTTGCCCAGGCTGGTCTCGAACCTGTGGGCTCAGGCAATCCCCCCACCTAGGCCTCCCAAACTGCTGGGAGAACCCTTAAGAGCTATTCTTTTAGCACATTTCAAGAGGCCTCCAGAATTTATTCGTGATATTACTAAAAGTTGGCATCCTTTGACCAACATCTCCTCATTTCCCCTACCCCCTGGCCCCTGGTAACTACCCTTCTACTCTCTGCTTCTATGAATTCAACTTTTTTAGATTCTACATGAGTGAGAACATGCAGTGTTGGTCTTTCTGCATCTGACTTACTCCTTAGCATAATGTTCTTCAGTTGTATGAGTACCTTGTATATTTTGGAGATCTGTATTGTTACAAATGGCAGGATTTCCCTTTTTAAATACTCAATAATATTCCACTATATATGGTGTGTGTGTGTGTGTGTGTGTGTGTGTACCACATTTTCTTTATCCATTCATCCATCAATGGACACAGGTTGTTTTCATGTCTTGGTCATTAGGAATAATGGTGCAATGAACATGAAAGTGCAGGTATCTCTTTGGGATAGTGGTTTAATTTTATTTGGATATATACCAAGAAATGAGATTGCTGGATCAATCTCACGGTAGTTCTATTTTTAATTTTTTGTAGAACCTCCATACTGTTTTCCATAATGGCTGTACTAATACAAGGTCTCATCAACAATGTATAAAGTTTCGCTCTTCTTCACATTCTCAACAACACTTGTTATCTTTTGACTTTTTGATAATAGCCCTCCTGACAAGTGTGAGGTAGTATTTCATTGTGGTTTTGATTTGCATTTCCCTGGTCATTAGTTATATTGAACACATTTTTATATGTTTATTAGGCATTTGCATATCTTCTTTGGCAAACTGTGTATTTAAGTACTTTTCCCATTAGCATTTTAAAAAAATTTTTATTTTTTGCTATAGAGTCGTATGAGTACCTTGCATATTTTGGATATTAACCCCTTATCAGATATATGGTTTGCAAATATTTTCCTCCATCCCATAGTTTGTCTTTCCATTTTGTTGATTATTTCCTTTGCTATGCAGAAACTTTAGTTTGCTGTGTAGGGTCAAATCTTGATGCTGCCTCTTACTAACTGTATGATGTTGAGACTAATGCTTGCTGTGTATGATGATAATAATAATAATAATAATTTTTTTTTGAGTTGGTGTCTCACTCCATCGCACGGGCTGGAGGGCAGGGGCATGCTCACAGCCAACGCAGCCTTGACCTGCTGGGTTCAGGTGATCCTTCTGCCTCAGCCTTCCAAGTAGCCAGAACCACAGGTGCTACCATGCCTGGCTAATTTTTTAAAAAATTTATTGTAGAGATGAGGTCTCGCCAAGTTGCCCAGGCGGGTCTCGAACCTGCGGGCTCAGGCAATCCACTCACCTCGGCCTCCCAAAGTGCTGGGATTACAGGCTGAGCTGCCAAGCCCGGCTGGCGATAATAATTATTTACTAAACCCTTTCTATATGCCAAATACTGTGCTGAGTGCTTTATATGTTATCTATTTAATATCCACAACAACTCCAGGAAATTGGAGTGGTTATTCTACGTTTAGAGAAGAAGAAACTGTGACTTACAGACGTGACATTGATAACTCAATAGCACGGTTAACAGGAGGCAGAGCTGTGATGAACAGTACTGCCCGGAAGTTTCAATTCAGAATCAGAGGCTGCAGCCTGGTTGTGAAGTTCTTGGGAACATGTCTTAAATTCAAGTGTGTATAACAAACATACTACTTTAAATTAGAACGTCTTCTAGGTTAATGAAAAACAGCAAAACATATTCCTATAAATGCTTGGATTCACTTTCATAGAAGATTGAGAAAATATCCAGTGCCCATATCAAAAACTAGGGACACCCAAAATGGTGGCTTTGGTTTGCTGAGGACCAGGATGTAGCCCTCTCAGAAGTGTGGCCCTGAATCCCTGCTCTCGTTGGGGCAGTAATAGTGCTTCTTCAAGAGTGCCTGAGATGTACGTGATGGAGTGTCTTTCCAAAGGAAAGGACAGGAACAGAAAAGTGTGTGAAAGTCTGAATATGCTTCCTGTGGAAGTAGTAAAAGGAAAAGTCATAATGTCAGTTGAAATATCTCATCTGCGATTAATCACTGGAAAAAAAAACTCAAATAATTAGACCAAGTTAACGGGCCCAACAAAGCCCACGGTTTCTGCTCTTCATCTGTTAGTTATAAATGGAGTCGTAGAAATCTCCGGGGCTGAAGCAGAGCCCAAGAAAATCCTCAGCAAAACAAAAGTATCTCAGTCCATGGTCATTAATCAGATGTTAGCAGTCAGAACCTTTATAGACTCTTAGCACTTGTTTGCACGCAGGCCTTTCCCACCAGCTCTCTAGACCCTTTTCTTGGATTCATGTCTCCTACACTTACCCTCTTTCCTCCCTCATTTTTTCCTTCCCAATTGGACTAGTCACATGCCATCATGTATGTTGAAGTATTTTGTAATTGGCAATATACTATATTGGATAAAAAGAGGCCTTACTTCTTAATTATTTCCTGGGTCTCAGCCTTGTGCTGAGTATTTTATATATTTTACCCAATTTAATCCTTACAACAAGCCTACAAGATGAGATTCTATTATCTCTATCCTGCAGATGAGAAATTGAGAGGTCAGGTTAAATGGCTTCCCCAAAGTCACAGACCAGACATTCCCATCTAGATTTTTAGAATTCTGAAACCTAATAATGACTGACTAAACTGTTGTTGTCATTGTGAAGAACAATTACTGTTAATCGTTAATGTTATTGAAGGTAAGACTAATAATTCTTTTTAAGACCTCAGCTACCCGCCACTTGAGTCATTAGCCCTCCAAAGAACATTGTATCATCATAAGTGGATGCGAGTTCCTTCGGAGATGAGCCCTGATAATCTGAAATCATGGACCACTTGTACCAGATATCATCTTTTGATGACACGTATACTCCCCACCCTTCTAAACTCTCTTTTGAATCATGAAGCTGAAAACCTGGAAGTTACATTTCCCAGAGCCCCTGCCAGCAGCGTTAGATTCTGCCATTGAAAGATAATCCCATGAGATTTGGGGGATGAATGAGGAGACATTGTTTACTGGAGGCAGCTGTGGGGCTTCTAGGTTGCCCTCCTGGGAATCATCCACTGGTGCCTTGGTAGTTGAGATCCCAGTGCAGCCCTACTGGGATTCCAGGATTTACAGATTCCTTGGTAGTGAGCAGCAGTCTTCCCAGTCTTTGCCCACCAGCCTTTCCAGTGGTTGTGTACGCCTCTAGCTCTTTATACTAAATTCACTTCCCACCTAAAATGCCTACAGTGGCTTCTGTTTTCCTGACAGAACCCTAACCAATACACCGCCCGAAAGTAATAAACCATTAATAATAAAATTGCAGCAATAAAAAACTAATATATAATGATTACCTATGTTCAAGACTCTGTTTTTGATATTGGAATAGCAACATTAATAAGACATAATCCTTTCCCTTGAAGAATTTATGCTATTATGCTTCTAAAATATTCGTTGAATAAATAAATAGAGACAGGGAGAGAAAGAGAGAAATTCAGAAACACTAGTCCAGACAAGACAATGGAATGAGTCTGGACTAGGGGGCAAGATAGGCCTGGGTTCACGCCCTGGTTCTGTAATCCACTCACTGTATAGCACGAGCTGTCCTTAGAGAGCCTCTCAACATGTTTTCCTACTGTTAGTTTCACCCTGTAGAAGCAACATGGGTTTTGGATTGGGGGAGCCAAGATCAGCCAGTCTTTAATGGTTATTGACACAGGGTAATATTTTTCATCTGTAAAAAAGGTTTTTAAAGTACCAGAATTAGCACATAAAGACAGGACTCAAAGTTGTTTATTTCCTGAAGAGCAAAGCATTTATAGAACGTGGCCTACAGTGGAATTTTTAAAATCTTTTTTTATGCCTTCCTCAAGCATTTAAGGGCAACTGTTATCGCTGGTCTCCAAAAAAGCCCCCAGTAATTCTCACTTTCTGGTATTCATGTCTTTGTATAGGCCCTCTAACACCAAAAAAGACTGACCTATGTAACTAAGTGGATGTTGCTGAAATGACTATGTGTGTGACTCTATGTATTTATTCATTTATTTGTTTATTTATTTAACTTTTGAGGTGGGGGGTTCTCACTCTGTCACCCAGGCTGGAGTGCAGTGGCATAATCATGGCTCACTGTAGCCTCCACCTCCTGGGCTCAGGTGATCGTCCCGTCTCAGCCCCTGAGTATCTGGGACTACAGGCGTGTGCCACCTGTCTAATTTTTTAATTTTTTGTAGAGACAAGGTCTCACTATGTTGGCCAGGCTGGTCTTGAACTGCTGGGCTGAAGTTGATCCTCCCACCTAAGCCTCCCAAAGTGCTGAGATTACAGGCATGAGCTACCACACCTGGCCACTTTATGTGACTTCTGACGTTGTTTTGCTCGTATTGCTATCTCTTGGATTACTCCATCTTAGGGGAGCCAATTACCATGCCATGAGGATGCTCAATGGAGTGGCCCATGGGGAGAGGAACTGAGGCCTCCCGCCCATAGCCACGTGAGTAGGCCATCATGGAAGTGGCTCTTCTTGGCTTAGTCGGGTCTAGCCAACACCTTGACTACAATCTTATGATGAACTCTTAGCCAGAACCACTCTGCCCCGCTGAACCTGTGTGAAATAGCTGTTTACATTGTTTTAGGTCACTAAATTTTGTAGCCAATTAATAAGTCACACAAGATCTTGAAATAAAACTACATCCCAGTCACATTGTCTGAGCTGTGGAAACAAGTCACACCTGTAAGTGTGAACCCACATCTTTCAGATAAGAAAATTCTCTTTATTATTACAACCATTTTCAATTGGGGTTTCTACTACTGGAAACAAAAGGAGTCCTAACCGATATAAGAAGGAAAGAAAGAAGAAAGTTAAAATTTCTCACCTAAAATGTCTCAGAAATATAATTTGGTATTGAAAGGAATACATTTATCTGGGAAATTCATTTATCTAGAACTTTCTATGCCCCGGCAATGTCACATGAGAAAGACACTGCTGCACCTAACTACCCAACTAGATGGTGAGCTCGTTAAAAGCCGGAGCTTTCATTTACTTAGCCATGTATTCAGCAAACATCAAGAATCTTCCAAAAGCCAGGCACTGGGCTGACACAGGATGAGATAAGGTCCTTATCCAGGGGAGGAGGCAGCTTCATCTGCCCATCCTCTGGGTATCTGGCATGGAGCCCTGCACATCAGGGGTGGCAATAAAAATCAACAGATCATTGCATGACTGCTGGAGTGCAGCTGAGAGCGGGCTACCAGGGTAGGAAGAACAGAAAAGAGAATCAGAAATTGGGACCTGGAAAGAATGCTAATTTGGTCCAGGTAAAAGACACCATAAAGGGAGTGAGGAAAGAGAATGCCAGTTGAGAGACCAGGCCATTAGGAAAGACGTGCTCAGAGACCAGGTGGAAGAAAAGCAGACACGTTTGGAACTAGCCGAGAGATGCCCAGAAAGAAAGAACAGGGGGTTCCCTGGGGTCAGAGTGAAGGAAGTGTCAGGTGACCAGGGCAGGGAGGGGATAGCCAGGTCTGTTAACCCCAATCATCCTCATAACCAAGTTAAGGGGAGTTAAGGCCAGGCTCAGTGGCTCAACCTGTCATCCCAGCACTTTGGGAGGCCAAGGTGAGTGGATTGCCTGAGCCCGTGGGTTCGAGCCCAGCCCGGGCACCTTGGTGAGACCTCGTCTCTATAATAAATCAAGAAAAATTAGCCGGGCATGGTAACATGCACCTGTAGTTCTGGCTACTTGGAAGGCTGAGGTGGAAGGATCGCCGGAGCCCAGCAGGCCGAGGCTGCAGTGGCTGTGAGCAGCGTGCCACTGCACTCCAGCCTGGGCAACGGAGTGAGACTATGACTCAAAAATCAAAAAAGAGTCAAAGAAGTTTCTGTCTGCATTCCCTCCTCTTGCTCTCCTTGAAGTCTCCTCCATCAGACACCCTGCTGCCAGATGCTCTTTCTACAGAGCCCTGCCTGAAAGTTTTCCATGCCCTCCCCGCTACAGAATAACCTCCTTAATCTGGCATTCACGCCTGCCCAGTGTGGTCTCCAACCTATACCTAGACTCACTTCTTACCTTTTTTTGTCCGCATAGAACTTGACATTCTTATTGTTTTATGTACGCATTTTATCTCTCCACTTTCCCATGAGCAGGGTCATTATCATATTTATCCCTTGGCCCCAACACCTGACTCAGTTCTTGCTGAGTGATTGGCGAGGCAGTGTGGTCAAACAGTCAAGCAGTTACATAAGGGCGCCCAGGTTTGACACCTGGCTCCCGCACTTGAGCACTATAGAGTTTGGGGCAGGTTATCTGACTTCTTTGCACTCGAAATTTCTCATCCCACCAACAGCAATCTTAGTTACATGTACGTCTTGGTTGCTGTGAGTTCATATGAAATAATACACGTAAGGCCTCTGCAAACCACACACCAGTGCCTGCCACAAAGTTCTTAATTAAAAGCTAGGTCGATCACTGGCTGAATTTGGGGAACTCAAGTTTAAACCTGGAAAACTTTTAAAATCCCAGGTCAACTTTAGGAGTCAGAGTCTGCAAAATCAATCATTTTAATAGCTAAGGATGGACATGTCTACATAGAGCATTTTGTGATTAACAGGACATGTTTCATCCTTCCCCGGCATATCCAGCCCAGCACCAGCAAATGGGGAATAGACTTGTAATAAATGTCTGCACAACGGCATGCAGGAAGCTTCTCAATGTGAATGAGTACTAGGCATTAGTTTCCTAGGCTGCCCTAACAAATGACCACAAACTAGGTAGCTTAAAAACAACAGAAATTATTCTCTCGGTGCTGGAAGGCAGAAGTCCCAAATCAAGCAGTTGACAGAGCTGTGATCTCTTGGAAGACTCTGGATGGGGAGACTTCCTGGCCTCTTGCAACTTCTGGTGGCTCCAAACGATTCTTGGCTTGAAGTAGCATAACTCCAGTCTCTGCTCTATCTTCACATTTGCCTTCTCCTCTGTATGTGTGTTTTCTTCTCTCCTCTCTCTCCCTCTCTCTCCCTCTCTCTCTCTCTCTCCTTTTTTTTTAAAGACAGGGTCTCACTCTGTCATCCAGGCTGGTGTGCAGTGGCTCCAGCATGGCTCAAACTCCTGGGCTTAAGCCATCCTTCCTCCTCAGCCTCCAGACTCATGGGACTACAGGCATGAGTCACCTTGCCCAGCTAATATTTTTTAATTTTTTGTAGAGATGGAATCTTCCTATGTTGCCCAGGCTGGTTTTGAACTCCCGGCCTCAAGTGATCCTCCCGCCTCAAACTTCCAAACCCAGCCTCTCCTGCCTCTTATAAGGAAACTTGCATTGGATATAGGACCCACTCAGGCAATCCAGGATGATTTCATCTCAAGATACTTAATCACATTTGTAAAGTCCCTTTTTCCAAATAAGGTCATATTCACAGGTTCCAGATGGACAAATCTTTGTGAGGTAAATAACACGATCCCATCTTAGAGATGAGGAAAGCGAGGCAAGAGGGAGTAAATAACTTGCCCAAAGGTCATGCAGCTAGTTAACAAGTCTGAAATATGAATCTGAACCCAGGCAGTCTGGCTCCAGAGTTTGGGCTTGTATCCACTACACACACTCACCACCAATCAGGCTTGTCATGTTGGAGGAAAGAAGGGAAACTCATTTACTCCTGACAGCTTCCCTCTAAAGTAAGCAAAGCCGAAGCTTCTTGTCACCTTTGCAGATTAAAAAACTGACGCTCAAAGAAAGTGAGTGACTTGGCTCAAGTCAACCCGCCGGGCTGTATCCTAACCACATTTGGACCTAGATTCCTGGGCCCAGGCCGGGGACAGTTCACTTCTCCCGGCTGCTCTCCCTTGGAACAGCTGCTCTCCTCACCCCATGCTAAAGGCTTTTGCATACTGAGCATATACCCAGCAGCTGATTTCTCTCAGAAGGGCATACCTGAGAAAAAGAAAGAGGGAAGTCTGGATTGAAGGCATTGCTGTATTTGGTGCTGACACCCTCACATCTTCTTAGGGACATCTGAGTTACTGATTCAGTGGAATGAACATTTATTGAGTCACTGCTCCATGCCAGGAGCAGCGTGGAGGAGCTATGGGGAGCTCCATCTTGGCCACTAGACCCCCCCAACCACAGAACCAGCACCCTTTTAAAAGCCTGCAATCACTCAGTTGCAGCTATTGCCTTACTGCTGATTGAGAACGACAGCCTGGATGAGAGAGAAAGCATAGGGATGCTGGATTCCAGCTCCAGCTCTGACCTAATAAGCCTTATCATCTTTCTCAAATTCCTCCTCTGTCAAATGAGAAAACCGAACTGTGCAATCTCTGAGATACCACCATATACTAACTTTCTAAGAGTGTGTGATTTCCTAAATTAGTGCCCATGTTTTAGTCCATGACAGAATTTGATCTGCTATGATAAAAGCACTTTATCATATTATCACATGCGTTCTCACAATCACTCTGTGAGATAAGTGTGATATTTCCCTCTAACTGAGGCTTAAAGGGTTAAGGTCTGGCCATGTAACCACACGACCAGCCATATTGGAACCCAGGTCTCCCTGATGCCATAACCCAGGGGTCCCCGATACTGGTATCAGTCCATGGCCTGTTAGGAACCGGACCACACAGCAGGAGGTCAGCAGCAGGCAAGCAAGTGAAGCTTCATCTGTATTTACAGCTGCGGCCCATGACTCACATTACCATCTGAGCTCCAACTCCTGTCAGATCAGCTGCGGCATTAGATTCTCAAAGGAGCATGAACCCTACTGTGAACTGTGCATGCAAGGGACAGTTCACAGTAGGCTGCATGCTCCTTATAAGGATTTAATGGTTGATGATCTGAGGTGGAGCTGAGACGGTGATGGGGTGCAGTTGCAGATACAGATTAACTTTAGCAGTGAGATTTGATGGCACATCTGCACATCCTTGCCCTGCCCCCTGTAGTTGGTAACCTTTTGGATCGGGCAGCTGCCAAAGACCTGGCAGTAAGGAGACCATTTGGCTGGATCTGGCATAGGGCTGTAGCCTAGCTGAATCAGGAATGGAAAATTGTCACTTGCCTAACTTTGTGAAGGGAAGCAGCCCAGGGTTCCCAGCTCTTCCGTGGGAAAATTGTTTTCCATGAAATCAGTCCCTGATGTCAAAAAGGTTAGGGACCACAGCCATATCCAGTGCCCTGGCTCAGAACAATCTCATTCCGTCCACCTACCCCTACTTGGCCCCACATGGGCTGGTGTCCATACTCAGCAGCCTGACCCCATCGGGCACTGGCAGTCTTGTCAGGCTCAGCCAGCTTTCTCTTTGAGCTAAAAATTAAAAAAAAACAAGATAGGTATATGGTCACCTGTCAGACCTGGGAAACCCAGGTTGCTTTCTAGTCCTGGTTTCATCTAGGCTACAGCCCCATTCCAGATCCAGCCAAATGGCCTCCTTGCTGCCAGGCCCTTGGTGGTTGCCCGTTCCAAAAGGTTACCAACTGCAGGTTTTTGAGGTTTGCTCAGCTTTCAAATTTGACCACATCCAAACCCTTCCCAGGCCTCAGGCCAGCCCTAGGAAATGCCTTTGGCAGTTAGAGCTGCAACCAGAGAGAAATAACTCCTCGGTGACCAGCGAGAGCCCAATCCACATGGCTGGGCTCCAGTAGTGGAAGGGAATCTGGATCCTCCAGCAACCCAGCAACCCAAAGGTCCAGCTCAGTCATGAGTATGCCAGCAGCCTCACACCAGGGCTGCCAATTTAGGGAAATTTAGACCCAGCTGGAATCATAAGCACCCACGGAACTGGAGCCACACACTTCCCTGTGGCTCCCTTCTTTACCATTTACCACCTGTGCTTGGGATGGAATCCGCCAGTCGACTTGTCCCTCTTTGCCAGGCCTATAATCTTCCTTCTTCCTGGAGAAGGAAGCCACACAGTGGAGTCATTAACTTCCCTTGTCACCACCACTTGATGCGCAAGCTACTATTCATTCCCCTCATTCATCCCTGTCCTACCGCTTACTAGTTATGTGACTCTTGGGAACTCATTTGACCTCTCTGTGCCTCTATTTCCTTATCTATTAAATGGGGATGATAGTTGGACCTCAGGAGGTTGTGGTAAGATTAAATGAGAGACTGTGTACAAAGTGCTTAACACAATGCCTGGTACTACTAGTAATCTTCAGGCACCAAATTCTGTATGTAAATACCTGCCAAGCCAACTGTGTGGTGAACCCTGTACTGGGTGGTGAGAGTGCAGCTATGAATGCCACATCTGCAGCATTTGCCAATTTCCACAGTGTAAATACTGCCAACATAGCAAACTTCAAGGCTACCAACATCATGTTGCTGAACCCAAGCTGAGCGAGTGCCGGTCAGCACCAGCATACCACTACTGCTGGTGGACATCCAAGCTGGGCCTCCTGGGATTTGGAAACGAGTGATGAGAAATCGGGAACTGAAGCTTCTCCTTCCACCTCTGGAGACCTGCTTGTCCTTCTGACTTCTACTTTTTCTCTGCACCCCTTTTCTAGAGAAATTTCTTCTGCTTACTGAGGCCATACTTGGCCCAATCAGAGGACTTCATGTCTCAAGGCTACCTAAGGTTTCACAGCTTAATGCCTCAGCCTCCCAGGGTCTAATTTCAGAAATCAGATTAGCCTTCTTATCTTTCAGAGCAGGTGACATAAGTCGCTCTATTCTCTTGCCCTGCTTTGTCTTCATCATGAAACATAACATTTGTTTATTTATTATGTCTTCCCATTTGTGTGCAAGACCATGAAGGCAGAAACACTATATGCCTAGTGCCTAACAGTGTCTGTCACTCAAAAAGTGTTTGTTGAATTAATGTATAGATGAATGATTGCTCACAGGTCACTGACCAGATAGTGGCTGCCCAGCCTCGGGTCAGCTTGCCATCTCTGGTCCATTCAGCTGAGGTAAGAAAAGACTATGTGATTCATAAGACAGATCATCATGAATATATCTAGTTCAGGCATCACTTAGACTAGATAATACTCTGCTGAAATGACGTGTATCCTTGGAAACTTGCACCCTAGGAATGTAGATAGCCCAAGAATATTCAAATAGGACATCTATAGAATAGCCCAAGAATATTCAAATAGGACATCTCGCCTGTAGAGTACTGCCATTTCCTGGTTTGAGAAATTTTAGCTTGAGTGTGATCAATCTAGCATACTATTGGTGGGATTTCCACTTTCTATAGAAGACATCTATTACATTATCTTCCTAGCACCCTTTCTTTTTTCTAGGAGCAGGATTCCTTTCATTGTAAAAAAATCCCCCTACTCCAACTCTATCTACCCATTTTTGTGGGAGTCACTATGTTCTTGAAAACCCCCTTTCAGGTCACAGTGAGTGGATCAGGGGTAAGCAAATTACTCAGACTGAGTCCTCTGTATTGCTTTCTTGACATGCGTGAGAGATGGTGGTTCGATCTTCTTCTGGTGGTGGAAAGAAGTGTGACATTTGGAAACTGTCGGCAGCCAAAATATTCACTAAGCAAAGAAAGCTGATCTATAGGGAAAGGTAATAGGCCCAATGTACAGAAACATAGAGAATATGGCGAGCAGGAGTCCTGACAGCACGTAGTTGAGACCCAGATGAATCTGTGCTCTGACTCTTCCGCCGGGCATTTAAATAGACTTCCCCCAGTGCCTCCCCCATCATCATTCTTTTTGGACTAAGGAGGTTTACCAGATTTGGATTTGGTTTGCAGCCAGTGCTACATCTCCAGAAAGAAGTCATAAGCCTTGGTACCCTTCATGTGGTGTTAATTCTGCAGGCTTGCAGAAGGCAAAAGCTGAGGAGGCTTGGCAGCCTTCATTCAGATTTCAAAGGATTTCAAAGGGGGCCGAGTAGAGACTTGCTACAGGGGCAGAGACACCACAGAGTCCACTAGAGCAATGCCCAGTGGAGATGTGGGTTTGGAGCTGCTGCAAAGAGTCTCTGCTGAGGCAATGCCTAGTGAGGCTATGGGAGCAGGACTTCCGCAGAAGCCCAGAACTATGGTGTCACCATCAACACACAAACTTCAGGAACTGAACTCCAAGCCCTGTGAGCAGCCATGTGGCCCGCACCCAGCAAAGTCATAGAGGCGGGACAGAGGCCTTTGGGGCCCAATCCCACCCCAGTGTGCCCAGGAGGGCTGCATATGGAGGAGAAGATCATTCTGGAGCTTCAAGATATAATGTCTGCCCTGCTGAATTTCAGACTCACGTGGGGTCTGTTACCTCTGTCTTTTGGCCAAGCTCTCCCTTTTGGAATGGGAATGTTTACCCAATGCCTGTACATTCATTGTTTCTTAAATGCAAATAACTTGATTTTGATGTACAGGTTCACAGCTAGAAGTAAGTTTTCTTGAGTCTCAGATGAGACTTTGGACTTTGCACGTTTATGTGGTTGCTAGGACAAGACTTTTGGCACTATCGGGGTGGAATGACTGCATGTGAAAAGGACATGAGTTTGGGGGGCTGGGGTAGAATGTGATGGTTTGGGTGTGACTTGTTTGTCCCCATCAGAATTCATGTTGAAATGTGATTCCTAATGTGGCAGTGTTGGGAGGTGGAGCCTAGTGGGAAATCCTTGGGTTGTGGGGGTGGATCCATCACAAGTGGCTTGGTGCTGTTCTCAGGTAGCAAGCAAGTTCGGGCTTTTGTGACAATGTATTTTTTCCTACAGGACTTGGTCGTTTCTTGCTAGGGTGGTTTGTTATAAAGCCAGTTTATAAAGTCCTTCCATTTCCCACTCTTTGCTAGTGTCTGCTTCCCTTTTGACCTTCTCTACCATGTTGTGAGGCAACACAAAGCCCTCACCAGAAGCCAGGGCCATGCCCTTGGAGTTCTCAACCTATAGAACCATGAGCTAAATAACCCTCTCTTCTCTATAAAGGACCCACTCTGAGATATTATTTTATAGCAACACAAAAGGGACTAAGATAATCTAGGGAACAGAATGTGAAAGGAAAGAGAGAAAACTGTTATAGAATATTCTATGCCACACATGCTAGTGTATTATGTTATATAAAAATCATCACAACAGCCATAAGAGCAAACATTATTATCTCCATGTATAAAAGATAAAACCGAGGTTTGGGCAGATGAAGTAATGTGCCCGAGTCCATCCATGACTGTGGAAGAGTCGGAATTTCAACCCAGTCCTGTTGGCTCCAAAGCCCTTATTCTCCCCACTCCATTCACCTCCCAACAAGGGAAACTGAGTCTCTGGGGCCAGAGGAAGGACTCCCCCGACCCACCTCAAGAGCAGTATTTCCCCCTGCTGGCTGGTTCTGCCTGACCAAGGAAGAGAAGCAGTGCCCATTTCTCCTGGCTCTTGCCTTTCTGTTCCCAGTGCTTCCCACACTTATGTTTTCTCAGAGGTGTCCACCCAGGTGCCGAGCCACAAAGTCACCAACAGATAGGTATGGCGAGAAGGGAGCCATCCCCACTCATACCTCCAGGCCTGGTGCACCTTAAGCACTTTAGCATTTAAAAGTCCAGCCTATGGGTGGCTCAGCCTGTCATCCCAGCACTTTGGGAGGCTGAGGCAAGTGGATTGCCTGAGCCTGCGGGTTTGAGACCCACCCAGGCAACTTGGTGAGACCTCGTCTCTACAATTCATCAAAAAAAGCCATATCTAAATAAAATGCAAAAATATTGGCATTACTATGCACCTTCATTATTGAGGTGAGACTAGGGTGGGGTTTAAGACAGTCCTTTCACAAGAAAATGGAACAATGTTTCATAGGATCCTACTATGAGTCAGGCATTGAGTTATTTGCTCTCTCTCTCTCTCTCTCTCTCTCTCTCTTAAGATTCAGTCTGTCACCTAGGCTGGAGTACAATGGCACAATCATAGCCCACTGTAACCTTGAACTCCTGGGCTCAAGAGATCCTCCCATTTCAGCCTCTTGAATAATTAGAACAATGTATACACATCACCATGTTTGGGTAATTTTTTCTTTTTGTAGAAATGGGATCTTACTATGTTGCCCAGGTTGGTCTTGAACTGTTGGCCTCAGTTCCCACCTTGACCCCCTGAAGTGATGGGATTACAAGTGTGAGCCATCGCACTCAACCTGCTCTCATCTAATTTGAATATTTAAAGTAATCTTTACAACAATCCAATTGGCAGACACTATTATCAATCCCCTTTAAGAGAAGATTAGTAATTTGCTAGTACATGACAAAATGGAATGTAAAACCCAGGCCGCTCTAACTCCAGAGCCAAGGCTCCAAATGTTAATACTGCCCAGAAGCTCCTGTCATTGATCTTCCAGTTCTGCCTTGGTTGTGTGAGTTGACACTGCAGCTAGTCCCGAAAGACCATTCTACCCCAGCCCAAGTGTGTAGGAGCAATCCTTCCTAGTGATGCAGGCCATTTTGTGCTAATGAGAAAGAAGGAGAAATTTAATGACAGTTTTTGGGAATGGCATTTTTTTTTTTCAGTCTTAATAGAAAATCACAGGAAGCCAGGCTTTCTCTTTCCTGCTAGGTGAGGACGAGAAAGCATGTACCCTTGATTGCGAATGACAGTCGCCCCACAAAGATGGAGGAAACTAGCCTTGGGGTGAAACCAACGCTGTGGGCCTCAGAGCAGAGAGGCAAAAGGACCCTGGGTTCTTGCAAAGGTCACTGAGTCCCTTTATCATCCAACCCTAAAGCTTCCTTGCCCCCGGGGTTTCCCAATGGTGAGCTAATACTGCTTAAGCCATTTTGAATTGGATTTTCTGCTGCCCAGAGATAAAAACATCTTCACTGATATGAATGCTGATACCAGCATTGCTGGGGATTGTCATTTGGGTCTCAGACCCCGTCTAGAAGAGCAGTTATGCCGTCTGGTTGGTGGCCCTACCGTAAATATAAAAGATTGAACATCCCAAATTCAAAGTCCAAAATGCTCCAGGGAGCTTTTCCTTTAAGTGTCATATGAGTACTCAAAAAGTTTCAGATGTTGAAGTATTTTGGATTTGGGATTTTAAAATTTGGGATGCTCAACCAGTAAGTGCTCATAATGCTAATATTCCAAAATCTGAAAAAAATTTAAAAATCTGACTTCTGCTCTCAGGCGCTTTAGATATGGGATATTCAACTTGTATAGTAATTAAAATCTTTAACTCTGGAGTCTAAGTTTAAACCCCTCCTCTTCCACTTAATAGCTGGGCAAATTTGTTTCTTCTTTTGTAAAGTAGACAAAATAGTAGTGTTACCCTCGAAGGATTGTCCTGAGGATTAAACGAGATAAAGCACAGGAAGCACTTAATACCGGAACTGGCTCAGTCAATATTAGAAATTGCATTGATGTAATAAGGCTGGCCCCATCTGTTTCCATCTCCCAGTATGCTCTGCAGCATAAGTCAAGTGCGTAGCAGCTAGGGTGACCACATAATTTGTCATCCGAGTCAGAATGCTTTTGTCTGGGATACACGTTAACCTAGAACACAGAGACAGTCTGTCCTGGGGAAACCTCGATGTATAATCACTATCAAGAATGAATCCTGGAGAACATCATTTTCTTTTTTTTTCAATATTTCTTTTTTTATTGTATATTTTTATTTTAAAGATGTGGGGTACAATTCAGTATTAGGTATACAGGTGGACATCATACAGGTAAAGTTTGGGCCTCCCATTAGTTCCCGCTTCGTCTGGTTTGAGATCAGGTACCCTTATTGACGTTATGTGGCCCCTCCCCACCCCAGCACTATTCCACTACTGCCAATCCCTTTCTTGTAGTAGTATTATGGTAAATGAGAACATCATTTTCTAGGGTCATCAACCTAAGACGTGATTACTGAGTTTGGTAGGATCCAGAAGTGATTCACGTTGAATGGGAGTTGTTTAAAAGGAGACCATTCTTAGAAGAGCTAGACTTCGACATAAAGCTAATGTTTAGAACGTTTGCTTTGTGCATTTGTAACGATGGAAACTTTTCACAAGCTCTTTGCAGACAACACGCTGCTTTCCTCTATCCCATATCTATGACGCATTTCAGAGAGATGGTGGGAAGACAACATTTGAGGACCAATCTTAATGTAATTATATGAGGTGGATTATGACCCCAAGCTGAAAAGATGATGCATTTTCTTTATTGTGTGCCAAAGGAAATTTCAGGAAATACCTTTAAGCTAGAATCTTCCCTGCCGCCACCTGGACAGCCATATGACAGAGTCCCAGAAACAAAAGCACATGCCCTGTAGCCCTCGGTACCAGGCTAAGGTTGGCCATCTGTGAGGACCATAAGAAATCCTTTAGAGTTCAAATCCTTTAAACTTCATTTTTAATTCTGTAAGCTTTCAGGGGAGAAGCTGCCTGACTTCCATTGCAGTTTGGGAGGAAAGAGTCTTTCTTAAGAACCTGTCAAGTGTTGTGTCCTTAGAGGCACACCACAGGGAAATATGTTTGCTCTTTCTCGACCGGCACCTCCGGCAGGATGAGTGATTTCAGACCTTGACCGTGGTGACTCTTCCTCGATATGACTAGATCAGAAGGGGCCCCACTTTGCTGGACAGGTGGATGTCTCCTTAGTGTCCTCTCCACACACACACACACACACCCGTGGTCTTGCAGTCATGCTATTTGGGTGAACCCGATCCAATCTGGCTGCCGTACTCCAAGCCCTCAGGGTCATCTCCTGGCCCTTGCTATTGTGGTTCAGGAGTGGACATGTGACTCATACAGAGAGGCGCATGGGGTTTTTCTTTGAATATTTGTGAGAATCTCTCTCTCCCTGACTGGACAAGGAAGCATGTTGTCCCAGGAGATGGCAGCCATGTTCATACCTTGAGGGAAGCTAGTCAGGATGCAGCAGCCTCACAGAGGGAGCTGAAATGGAGACAGTGGCCGAGAAATAAAACCAAACCCCTGAATAAACCAGACCTAAGCTCTCCTTACTTCAGGACATTCAATTACATGTGCCTGCAAATACCGCTTCATGTTAAATTGGTGTGAATTAGAGTCCCTCTTAATGCACCTGAAAGCTTCCTAGGTTGTGTATTTCTTTACAGGCACTGGTGTGAATGGGAAACCCCTCCTGGCTCCCAGTTCTGGCCATGAGGGAGAGTCATAGCTGCTCTGCCAATGGCTTCTCCTTTGCAGTAACATAATTGTCCTAGAGTTTTAGAGACATTCTTAACTTGAATCCTATGAAATTGCCCATCTTTGGCCATTTTTGACCCATAAATGGCAATTTCATATGGATCAAACAATTAGCAAGAAGAAGCTGCTTTTAAAAACTATGGCTAAGTAGCTTTGCTCTACCTACAAAATAGCTTTCTTGCCAGGCATGGTGGCTTACGCCTATAATCCCAGCACTTTGGGAGGCCAGGATGAGAAGATTGCCTGAGTCCACAGGTTCAAGACCCTGGGCAACTTGGCGAGACCTCATCTCTACAATAAATCAAAAAATTAGCCGGGCACAGTGGTGCAAGTCTGTAGTTCCAGCTACTTGGAAGGCTGAGGTGGAAGGATCGCCGGAGCCCAGCAGGTCGAGGCTGAGGTGGCCGGGAGTGTGCCACTGCCCTCCAGCCTGGGTGACAGAGTGAGACTCCAACTCAAAAAAAAATAGCTTTCTTATCCTTCTTTTCTTCACCTCATTACCTTCCCCTAGCCTAAACCACTGCCACCTCTGGCCTAGAGGTCCACTATACACACCTAAGCAGCCCCTTTCCTGTCCCTCTCCAATCTACCCTCTGCATTGCAGCCAGAGGGACCACTATAAAATGGAAATCTGATCCTCTCCTGTTTGCAATCCTTTAATGATTGCCAGTTTTTCTTAGAAAAATGCTTCAGGTTCCATAAAAAGCTCCAGAGACTCTCTAGAACCTGAGCTTCCACCATCGCCTAAGACCTTCGGCTGTCTTGTCCTCCTCAGTTACTCCACGCTCACTCCTACCTCCTCATCTCTGTTCATGCTATTTTCTTGCCTAGAGCATTCTCCCTGTCTCCTGTTGAAGTGGGTTGTCTGTCGTCAATTTGGCACAGCCACGCCTATCTAAGAACAGGAACTACATATCACCAAACTCCCTTTCTCACTGGCAATGAGAGGAATTCGTGTCAGATTTGGGATGGGGAAATAAAGGAGTCTTGAACTTGCCCCCACCATGGCAGCCAACCATGGTGGCTACTTGACAGTGGTCAGGTAGAGGATCTGGGTCAGTTGTTCCAAGTCTTTGGATGTTTCATAGACACTGAGGTTTGTTTGTTTTTAATTCACCTGCCCCCTTTCATTTTGGATGCAGTGTTGAACACCTACTTTGTACAGACACTAAGCAAGATTCTGGGGAAACAAATTCAATAGATTTGGAACTCTGGGTGTCCTTCAGGAAACTCTGAGTCTCCTGGGGAAGACAGGCAAATAAACAGTCACAGTGTTCTTAGCCTTCAGTCCTCTGGTGAAATGCCAAGAAATCAGGAGGAGTCTCTTTTAACATCCTGTTAACATATTCGATGATTTTTTTTTAATAAGTGGCATTTAAAAATTTTCAGCATTACTTTTATGGCAAATTTTCGTTTAATTCATTGGCTCATCAAAGTAGTGTATCACTGTTAAAAGAGAAGTCACTGTTATATAGTTCTTCAAAAGTTAAAATGTGAATGAGGAAGATGCCCATATGAACTTACCCTTCTAGAAGACACTTCCTATTCCCTAGCTGGCAATGTCTCCCCTTGGTTAGTCACCCCACTTCTTTTTTTCTTTTTTTTTTGAGTTGGAGTCTCACTCTGTCACCCAGACTGGAGTGCAGTGGCACACTCCTGGCCACCACAGCCTCGCCCTGCTGGGCTCCGGCCATCCTTCTGCCTCAGCCTTCCAAGTAGCCGGAACTACAGGTGCGCGCTACCACACCTGGCTCATTTTTGATTTATTGTAGAGACGAGGTCTCCCCAAGTTGCCCAGGTGGGTCTCGAACTCATGGGCTCAGGCAATCCACTCGCCTCAGCCCCCCAAAATGCTGGGATTACAGGCTTGAGCCACCACACCCAGCCAAAGGAGTAATCCACTTCTTGAGGCTTGGTTCTCCCCCCAGCCCACCTCCAGTCTCAGAGATGGTCATTCATCGAATCAATATTTGTTGAATGCCTACACTATGCCAGGCCCTGTGGGTAAGATAGATACAATGACTGCACTCAAGGAGCTTACAGCTTTAATTGGGGAAGGACAATGAACCAAGTAAAATGCATAGTATATTAGCATGTGCTCAGTGTTCCAGTAAGCCACCTCCAGGTGTTGTTCCAGGTGGGGTAGAGATTTATCAGGTAAGACACAGCAGTCCTGGGAGCTGGCTTCTAGGGAAGGAGAAGGTGTGTCAACACAATTATAATACAATGCGGCTTAAGTGAGTCAGAGAGCAGGGGAGTGTGGAGCATGCTAAGTGACTCACCCTGCTCCTCTAGGGCATCTGGGAAGATTTCACTGGTTTTCTGTTTGGAGAACACAGTATTGTATTATAGAAAAGTAGATAACTATCTCTAGGGAAGGCTCCTGGCAGCTTTCCCCAGAGCCCCAGGCTGGCGTTACCACCAGCCCCTCCCAGTGCTTGCTTTGGCCTGTGGACTCATTCCTCTCTCAGGTTCAGCACTGAGGCCAGAGCAGCACTGGGTAGAGAGCTTAAGAAGCAGCAGGAGGAAACACATTCGTGCTGTCCGTGGTCAGGCCCTGAGACCCAAAAAGGAGATCATCAGCAGCAGACAGTGTCCTTTCAGTGTCCCATGTGGCCCCCAGCTGAAGGCTCACTCTCCATGAAGTTAAAATCTGGTTGGGCCTCAGACCACGACCACAACCTTATCTCTCTCTCTCTCCTACTCCCCTCTGTCTCTGAGTTGGAGTCTCACTCTGTTGCCCACGCTGGAATGCAGTGGCACGCTCATGGCTCACTGCTGCCATTTCCTCCTGGGCTCAAGTGATCCTTCTGCCTCGGCCTCCCAAGTAACTGGGACTACAGGCATGTGCCACCATGGCCCAGCTAATTTTTTGATTTTTGTTGTTGTTGCTGAGATGAGGTCTCACTATGTTCCCCGGCTGGTTTTGAATTCCAGGACTGAAGCAATCCTCCTGCCTTGGCCTTCCAAAGTGCTGAGATTACAGGAGTAGGCCACCATGCCAGACATATGTCTCTTTTCTGATGGGGGAGCTCCAGGCAAGCACTTATTGTCTCATGTGTATCTTTGCATGAGCCCCCAGAGCCTGGTATAGGGCCTCCCCCACCGCAATGTCCCAGTAGATAAAGCTGAATTGCAGTGAAATGGAGCACCCAAAGGCCCCTGGGAGACATGGTTGCTTATTGGGATGATTTTGGATTCAGACAGACTACAATTCTAATTCTGATCTTTTCTATGTGACACTGGGCAAATTATTTCACCTCTCTGAGTCTCTTCCCTATATTTGTGGATAAAATAGTTTTGAAGATTAAACAAGGCAATAAGATAATGCTTAGCACAGAGTCAGGTACATGATATTTGTTCAGTTACACAGGGTCACTATCACTATTACCAAGGATGGAAACTGTAATGAGGGTGATTTGAGCTCAGTAACGAAAAAAAGCTATTTATCATGGCAGCTTACCAACAGTCTAAATGTTTCCTTTGATGGGTAGTGAGCCCTCTATCACTGGAGGGATTCAGGTGGCCACAGTTTCTACATCAGAAATTCCCGACTTGGCTCTTTCTGCTGCCTGATGGCCACCGCCATGGGTCGCATGCATGCTCCTGGGAAGGGCCTGTCCCAATCAGCGCCACCCTATCACCACAGCATCCCCACTTGGCTGAAGCTGACATCTGACAACGTGAAGGAGAAGATTTACACACTGGTCAAGAAGGGCCTGACTTCCTCGCGGTTTGGTGTGATCCTGAGAGACTCACATGCTGTTGCACAAGTACGTTTTGTGACAGGCGATAAAATATCTCAAGAATCTGTAGGTCCAAAAGGCGTCGTCCTGATCTTCCTGAGAACCTCTCCACTTAATTAAGAAAGCTGCTGCTGTTCAAAAGCACCTCGAGAGGAACAGAAAGGATAAGGTTGCTCAATTCTGCCTGATTCTGACAGGGAGCCGAATTCACCGATTGGCTCAATATATAAGACCAAGCGAATCTTCCCTCCCAATTGGAAATATAAGTCATCTACAGCCTCTGCCCAGGCTGCATGCATTTATCTATGTACTCAGGCAAACAAATGATTGTTTAACCAAAAGAGAAAAAAAAGAAACTCCTGACTTGGGTGACAGGTGGGAGTAGATATCCCTCTTATGCCTTGCAAGGTAAAGTCTCTGAGGCTGATTCTTGGGGATGGATGAACAATTGTGAGTGGGGAATTTGGAGGCACACAACTGACTTCAAATCCTAGCTCTGTCACTTTGCTAGAAAAGTTACTTATTTGTGCCTTAGTTTCCTTATTTGTAAAACAGTGTTACTGATAGAACCTCATGTGAGTGTCTCATGTAATCCTTATGAAATTATAGGTCAACACTCATTCAATAAGCCCTCAGAAAGTGCTAGTCATAATCTTGTGGACACTGACTCTTCTCGTCTTCTGGTCTCAGGTAGACGGTGCCTCCCAATATCTGCCTGGTGACCTGTTCCAGGAGTCGAGGGATTGTGACTTACTTAAGTTTCCGGCTAATCTCCCTACCTCAAGAAATCCACATTTTGATTCCACTGAATTCTTAAAAAGAAAGTTAACACGATAGCATCAGTGCTTCTGGGCAAGTAACCAGAATCGTACTGAAAACTTTGAATCCTAGAAAAATGCAGGGAGATGGGGGTTGTCCAATGCTTCAAGTCTCCTGGGGGCTAGAATGGGCTAACACAGTGCCCCCCAGAACACGCCTCTCCCCTGAGTCCTCAGAGCAAACATAGCTTGTTCATTCCATAGGATTTTGTCAGATGTCTTTGAGCAATCTCCCAATGAATACGCCCTAGAGGAAAAACTTTATATCTTGCCAACAGTACACACACACACACACACACACACACACACACACACACACACATCCCAATATCTTGAGAAAATCATGAGGAATGAGTCACAGCCTTGGGAGTTGTGACTAATCACCCCTTGCACTGAAGGGAGACACGGCCAGCTTAGACATAATGGTTCAGACCTTGAAGAATACCCTGAGCATCTTGGCTTCATTTTTTTTTTTTTTTTTTGAGTTGGAGTCTCACTCTGTCACCCAGACTGATGTGCAGTGGCCGCTCCCGGCCACCGCAGCCTCGACCTGCTGGGCTCTGGCGATCCTTCCGCCTCAGCCTTCTAAGTAGCTGGAACTACAGGAACGTGCTACAACGACCGGCTAATTTTTTTGACTTATTGTAGAGATGAGGTCTCGCCAGGTTGCCCAGGGGGGTCTCGAACCTGCGGGCTCAGGCAATCCACTCACCTCAGCCTCCCAAAGGCGCGGGATTACAGGCTGAGCCACCAAGCCCGGCTGGCTTCGTTTTTTAAACTTCCTCCTTCTCCCTGCTCCCAGGATACCCTCACCACACTTCAGTGCCCTTCTGTCATCTTGCTCTCCCCATCTCTTTCTTCCAGGACAGAGAAAGATTTGCTGTTAGACATTCCTTTATGGATTGGATGAACATTAATGTGTTCTTTCAACCAGATGCTGGGCACAGGGAAGGGCTTCATGTTTGTGTGAGCCTGGCATTCAGCTCTGCCTCTCCAGGGACAGCCTCCTTATTTCCCTCTAGTGACCCACTCGTCTTCAACCTCAGGCCACGTGGGTCAAGTAGACCTAGCACTTGCCCTGGAGCTCACAGGTGGGCACATTACCCTGGCGTGACATAAGAGGACCACATGCCCATGGCCATAGGGATAAGTCAAGAGGTTGGCATGAGACCCAAGCTGGCTAATAAACGTGAATGTCAGCCTTAGGACTCTGACTGACAAGACGACAACCTTAACTGCTAGAGCCGAAGAAGGAGATTACCATGTGGTTAGAGCTCATTTGAGAATGAAGCCAGCACCAAGGAAAACAGATCTGAGAGGCATAACAACACTAAGTCATATCATGGCATTGCTTACACTCCTGGACCTGTCTATACCTGAAGTTTATTGTCCTTGAAATGTTTATCACGTGAGACAACAAATTTCCATTTTGTAACTGAAAAGCTCATGGCTAACACACATGGGGGGAAATTCAACTTTTGAATGGAGATTTATGCTTTTTGCTAAAAGAACTTTAAATTTTAGAACTATGAAACCCATTTAAAAAATAAAGATACAGAGCCGGGCGCAGTGGCTCACGCCTAAAGTCCCAGCACTTTGGAAGGCCAAGGTGAGAGGATTGCCTGAGCCCATGGGTTCGAGACCAGCCCTGGCCACATGGTGAGACCTCATCTACATAATAAATAAAAAAAATTAGCCGGGCATGGTGGCACGTGCCTGTAGTTCCAGCTACTTGGAAGGTTGAGGTGGAAGGATCGCCTGAGCCCAGCAAGTCGAGGCTGCGGTGGCCGGGAGGGTGCCATTGTCCTTCAGCCAGGGAGTGAGACTCCAACTCAAAAACATATATATAAAAGTAGAGCTACATATTGGGAGAGCAGCACACTGGCTGAGAGATGACATCCATCTTAAGGAGATAGTACTTGAGAGAGGCCCGAGGGCTGGATGGGAAGTGGGCATGTGAAATACATGGCCAGAGGGGAGAGTTGAGGCCCAAATGAGGGCCATTGGAGAAGCCGGCTGGGGCTGCGTGCCTGACACAGGGGCTGCTCCTCGGGCCAGCTCTGCAGTTCTCTGAGACAAGTCCTGGTCAGGAAGCAGGCAAGTTATATGGACAACACCAGCGGCAGGACAGACGCCCCCGTGCGTTCAGCCCCACTGAATTCTGGAACCCGGAGTCCCGACAGTCCTGAGTGTATATGATGTGGTTTCTGGTGTGAGCAGGGTGGAGGGGGGCTGCCCGTGGTCCTCTTTGCTCCACCTCTACCCCACACAGCAGGGACTTTCTGTGAAACTCAGTCTTTTCATCGGAGAAGAGAAAACGAGGCCCTGGAGATGGGATGGGAACTTTGAAGGCGGTGGTGCTCCAACTACTTGTCAGGAAAACCTTTAATAAATAAAAAAAGGCAAGGGGGTAGAGTGGGGGCCAGGGACAAGGAGAGAAAGATGAGATTTCAAGGCTTCTATCCCCAGATGAAAGACAGTGGAAATGGCTGGTGGCCGGGTCTCCTCTGTGTGAAGCAGCCTCGGGCCATCAGCTCGTGAAGTCCAGCCCTCCTGCTCACAGGGAGAGAGATGACCTACTTCCCAGAGAAGCTCTTATCTGGGGCAGGTGGTGGAGAAAGTTCCTCACAGGGAGGGAGCCTGTAGGGCCACAAGACGTGCTCCTGGCCATGCTGGCTGTGTGTGTGCTTATGTGAGCACGCACATGTGTGCTGTAAGTGAGGTATGTGTGTGGTGTTGAGAGAGAAGAAAGGCAGGCAGACAGAAAAGGGTGGGTCTCCCTGCGAACTCCATTTTACCTGGAGAAACACCTACAAGCAGCAGGCTCCAGACAAAAGCCACACCCATTCCCTTTACACTGACTTTCTCTTGGGAACCTTTTCCTCATTGGCCTGCCACCTTTTTAGGCCTTACTACTGACCAGCTAGGTTCATGTATTTTCAATTCCGACTACCAACCAACTGGTACTCCTTGAGTACTATGTAAACCCCTGTCCCCGCCTCAGCGATCTCCGTTTTGACCTTTTTGGCATGGCAACACTCTTGGGGGCCCTGCCTGCTTAAGAGCGGCTAGCAACTTGCTACCTGAATAAACTTCCCCTAGCTTGCCCTTTCGGTGCCCTGGATCCTTCATCTTCCTGGTGGTAAGCCAAGAACTTGGGATTCATCTGGGATGCACCCAGACAAGAGAGCTGTAACACCCCTTGGGACTCTGTGGCTGTTGCAGGCTGGCAGTGCAGCCCCAGTGCGACTGCAACAGTGTGTGTGTATGTGTGTGATGTGTATGTATATGTGTGGTATGTGTGTATGTATTTGTGTGTGTGGCATGTGTGCATATGCGCATATGCATGTGTAGCGTGTGTGTGTGGTTTGTGTGTGTGGTTTGTGTGTATGCTCATGGGTAGTGTGTGCGTGTGTGTGGTGTGTGCATGTGTGATATGTGTGTGCATGTGTGTATGTGTTTGGCATGTGTGTATGTGTGTGTGGTGTGCATGTGTGTGTGTGGTACAGGTGTGTGTATGTGGTAGTGTACGTGCCCTGGGGCAGAGATGGCACCTACTTAATCCTCTCAGTGGACTGGCAGA
This sequence comes from Tarsius wallacei, assembly GCA_963574415.1. Lineage (NCBI taxonomy): Eukaryota > Metazoa > Chordata > Mammalia > Primates > Tarsiidae > Tarsius > Tarsius wallacei. Next base: position 6,018 of record CAUYQG010138826.1, on the reverse strand, counting down.
TAACAAAAGCCGTTTTTCGCCTCGTGCCAGACCTGCTCCTACAGTCAGGAACATGGGGACAGCTGCATTGTGACAGCATTTAGCTGGCTGTGAGATGTTGTCACTAAGCATTTCTCTTTATTCAAGTTCAGTTTTCTTGCTGGTAAAATGTGGGTTATGATACCCAGCCTGCATATCTGTGAAGGTAGTCCTGAGCGACGATGACAAGGAGACATCATTTGTGACTGCACTTTCTGAACTGGAAAGCTACTCGGAACACCAGTAGCCTCGAGTACAGAGAGTCTCCCTCTCAAAAAGTCAGAAAAACCTCTCATCACTACTAGTGATGGGAGTTAAAAGAGCTGGCATTTGGTAACCTGCCACTATGTACTTTTCATTCATCCATCATTCATTCGCTAATTCATTCAAAAGCTCAATATCGGGCCCCTAAACTCCGCACATTCTGTGAGCTTACACAACGAACAAAATTAGAAGCAGCCCCCGCTCTGCTGGAGACTGCATTTTCATAAGGGAGGCAAACAACAAACTAGGGAACAAACGCCTGCGTAATGACACACAGAGACAATTTCAGGAGACGAAAGAGAGGGCATGGGGGAAGAATATTGAGAATGACTGAGGTCTCTATTAGTTGGAAGGTCCAGGGGCTTGACAGGCTTTTCAGCATATGTCTACACCAAGTGTGATGGGCGAATGTTAGAAGTTTTTAAGCACGAGTATAATGATCAAATTTAAGTTTCAGAGAACAGTGAGCAATAGAGAGACCACTTAGGAGGCCATTGCCATAAATATATTCAGCGTCTCCTGTGATAGGTAACATGAGGCCTGTTTTCATGGGAAACAGGCTCAGAGAAGTGAACGATTCACCCAAACGTTTCTAGTCAGTGTCAGCAGTGGGACTCACCCCGTCTGTCTCCTCCTCGAGCCCAGACCTTTATCCACTGGCTTATCCACCAACAGCTCCAATATCTTTTTTGTTGCTGTTGTTTGGTTTTGTTATTGTTGTTGTTGTTGTTTTCTGTTGGAGTCTCACTCTGTCTCCCAGGCTGGAGTACAGTGGCATGCTCCCGGCCAGGGCAGCCTCGACCTGCTGGGCTCTGGTGATCCTTCCGCCTCAGCCTTCCAAGTAGCTGGACCTACAGGCACGCGCTACCACACCCGGCTAGTTTTTGATTTATTGTAGAGATGCAGTCTCGCCAAGTTGCCCGGGCGGGTCTCGAACTGGTGAGCTCAAGCAATCCACTCTCCTTGGCCTCCCGAAGTGCTGGGATTACAGACTGAGCCACTGAGCCCTGCAGCTCTAATTTCTTATAAATTGCTTTGCATCCACTATCTGGATCCTCTCGCCTACTCATTTCCAATACCTACTACAGTGTGTGCCTTGTTCTGGAAAGATCTATTGAGTTTATTTTTGTTTTGTCTTTTCGAATTTGATTCCCAAAAGGAAGTCCTAAAGTAACCTCTCCCAGCTCTCCGCTTGGGGTCCAGCCCCCTCTGGCAGTGGGGCTCTCCTTCCTCCACACTGGGGGAGGGGAAAAGAAGAGTTTCTGGGGGATTGCTGTCCCTGCCCCCACCCAACTGCTAACCAAGCTTTGAAGTGAAAACGAAATCATACAATCTCATAGACTCTGCCCATTTCCTGTCCCTTTTCATAGGCCTTCCTATGGATATTCAAAGGCCAGGCCTCAGTGTGTTGTAAATCTGCTTGGTTTCACAAGTGGGAGAGAAATTCTTCACTCGGGAGAGGCCAGGGAGCGCATTCTCTGTCAGGACACAGACCTCCCTCCCCTGGCAGCCCCTTAACCTGGCTCCACACTGCTGCCAGTCAGCCCGACAATGCCTGCCTCCCTGGGCCTCACTTTCCCCACCAAGGCCTCAAAAGTGTCTTAGGACCTCCCATTGAGACTGGCAGAGGAGATGCTCCATAAATATATATTAATTGATTTGGCGCTGAGAAATTTTCTGGGCACTAATAGCAGGTAGCTCGGGGTGTTGTAGAGGTGATTAAATAAAACACCCTGGAGATTCCCAGCCAAGGGAAGTTGCTTTCCTTTGTCCCGTCCTTCTTCTTCCTTTTCTGCCCTCCCATCCCCCCATCAAGAGCTGCATCTCCTCCCCTCCGGCTCTTTCTTCTTCCTGCTTTTGACACTCTTCTTCCGGCTTCTATTTTTAGCAGATGTCTCTACCTTGGAAGCTGGCAGAAGAGCCGCAAGCAAAACTTTTCAAAGCAAGCCCCTAGAGCCAGGGACCTCTTAACAGCCCTCCAGCCAGCTGCGGGAAGATCTGAGGGCTCAGGAGAGGCCTTCCCTGGGTATATCTCACAGCCTGCTGGGGGCTTTCCTCCTGGAGATGTTTCAAGCAGAGTGAGCACCTAGGGAGGTTTCTGACTTGGTTTGCCTGTAGGAAAACACAAAGCTGAACTTTCCTTGCCACCTCCACCTCCAAACATAAAAAACTGTAAACCAAGCCAGGCTGGCACCTCGCATTCTACTTGCGTTCATCAGACGGGTTCTCTGATTGAGCATTTGTGACTGAAATGATGCTTTTTCACTGCTGGTTTATGATAGTTGCTGTCTCTCCACTAACTCAGAGCTTCTCCAGGATAAAGATGTGTTGTTGTGGTGCTGTTGTTATTTTCATCCTTGTACTAGTATCTGGTATACTAATGGGACGCAAAATAAAAAAATCATGTTGAATAAGCTAGTGAGTTTATTTAGCACTTATTACATGTCAGGCTCTGCCATGTAAAGGTGAAGAAAAAAAGAGTCCAAAACTCAAGAAACTTGCAACCTTCCAGGGGAGACACATACATACATACACAAGTAGCTGCCATTTTGTAACAGTAGATGCTGTGTTACAGAATCCTTTATCAGAATTAATCAGTACATCCATCAGTACTTGCTCCTTAAAGTACAGTCATTGCTGTAAGGAAACCATTCTTTTTCTCAGTGGGAACAGAAAAGGTATCATGTAAGTTGACCATTTTGCAACTTTCATCATGCTGATGAGACCAAACTAAACTGACACCTGTTCGCCAGGTGAGCTGGGACTCCAGGACTTCTTAACATTCCCTTGGCGTTATTTATATATGAGTAACAATGTTGCCTAGAAATGGAGTGATAGACATAAACCAGGTTTAAAGCTGCCAGTGTGTAGTGTCATTCTCAAGGTTTCTTTTGGATGTGTATTTAATGATTTCTCTCCCTCCTCTCCTCCCACTTTATCACCATCATCATAAAAATAAATTAGGTGTTCTAAGACCTGTCAGAAGCCTGCTGGGGAACTGTCTGCCTGTTTCTAACCACACTCCTCCTTTGAGGTTTCAGTGTAATCTTTAGTTGCTGTCAGCTGTAAGACAAAAAAAAGAAAAAAAATCAACATGGTTTTATGTTGAAATCCAAAGGGATGTTTTTCAGTTGCCTCCTTGGAAATTGGGCCTATAGGTTGGAAATGGCCCGTGACGCAGTTACACACTCTGCTCTTCAGCGGGGGACTCGTAACTCACATTGTGATCTGTGATACGTGGCAGGAAAGCCTGAGCTACAAGAGGGCATGTTAAACATAAGACAAGAAAAGGTAATAACAGTAGATTCCTCCCTCTGCAAAACTAATCAGCCATCCCTGAAAAGCTTGGCATCTTAATAACAACATAATTTAAGGGGGATGGGGAGCAACTAAGGTATCAGACAGGAAAAACTCCTTTCTAGAAGGATTAAAGACTAGTTGCCAAGATAGGCCCCAGGAGCAACCATGGACACCTAGTATTATACTTTTCAAATAAAAGTTTACAGTCAGAGAACCATCTAGAAACTTGTCCAAGATCAATGATCAATCTTATTCCCCATCACCAAGGGCACCAGATATTAGCACCTTTGCCTGACAGCCGCTCTCATGTTTCCTATCAAGAGCATTTTAACCTCAAGCTTAACAGCAAAATAACTTGGTAGGGCGAGGAAAAACCACTAAGCTATCCAGACAGGAAAAACTTGTGCAATCTTACTCCCTTTTAGAAGGATTAAAGACTGGCTTCCAAGATATGCCCCGCCTAACATTCATGGACACCGAGGGCACAAAATATTAGCACCTTTGCCTGATGGTTGCTCTCATGTTTCCTATCAAGAGCATTCCAGACTCGAGCTAGTGACTTTTCTGGGACCAAGTAGTTCATATTTGACACAAGAACTCCCATCTCCTTACTGGCTTAAAGTATTTTCCCTACCAACTTCCCTGGCTGCATTCTTCTGTTTTAACTCTGGGATGCATTGGATTTTTGTCTCTCAAGAACAGTTTCATCTCTGAGCCTTCAGTTTTCTCATTTATAAAGTGAGTATAGCAATACCCTCCTCACCAGGGCATGGTAAAAATTCTTAGTTTTACATTTGGCTCATGGTAGGAACTCAATAAAGGTTAGCACTTTCACACTTTCACAACTAATTGTGTGTAAACAACAAAAAGGAATCAATATAATTTCTGTTTCATGGTTGTGGTCTCAGTTAAAAGAAAAGAGACATGACATACATTTGCCTTTCTCATTTGCACATACAAATATAACTATAAACGGTTGGAACTAAAAGGTACAGGATATAAAATCAGCACCAAAAAATCAGTTGCATGTCCATACACCAACAACAAGCAACTAAAAAGGATATTAGGAAGACAATTCCATCTATAACAGCATCAAGAAGAATGGAAATAGTTTGAAACAAACGTAACCCAGGAGGCAAAAGACCTACATCCTGAAAACTACAAAATGTGGCTAAAATAAATTAAAGAAGACACCAATGAACGGAAAAACATCCTGTGTTCATGGATTGGAAGACTTAATATTAGTAATATGTTACTACTACCCAAAGTAATCTACAGATTCAGTGCAATCCATATCTAAATCCCAATGACATTTTTGCAGAAATAGAGAACTCCATTCTAAAATTTATATAGCATCTCAGGAGATTCCAAATAGCCAAAACAACCTTGAAAAAGAGCAATGTTGCTCTCACATGTCCTGATTTCAAAACTTTTCACAATGCTACAGTAATCAAAACTGCAGTACTGTCATAAAGACAGGCATATAGAGCAATGCAATAGAATAGAATAGAAAGCCCAGAAATAAGTCTTTTCATATATGGTCAAATGATCTTTGACAAGAAAACCAAGACAAAGAAGCCAGTGGGGAAAGATAGTCTTTCCAACAAATGGTGTTGGGAAGACAGTATATATGCATGCAAAAGAATAAAATTGTATCCTTATGTTCTGCCATTACTAACTCAAAATAGATCAAAGATCTAGACATAACAACTAAAACTATAACATCTTAGGAGAAAACCTAGAGAAAAACCTTCATTGCATTGGATTTAGCAATGATTTCTTGGATATGAAACCAAAAGCACAGATGACAAAAGAAAAAATATAGGTAAATTAGACTTCAAAATTAAAAACTTCTATGCATCAAAGGATGTCATCAACAAAGTGAAAAAACAACCCACCAGAATAATGAGAGATATTTTCAAATCATGCATCTGATAAGAGATTAATATCCAGGATACGTAAATAATTCCTACAACTTAACAACAAATAACCCAATTCAAAAATAAGCAAAGACTTGAATAGACATTTCTCCAAAGAAGATATACAAATGTGCAAATAAACTTATGAAAATATGCTCAAACTGGGATCGGTGGCTCAGCCTGTAATCCCGAGCTTTAGGAGGCTGAGGTGAGTGGATTGCATGAGCCCGCGGGTTTGAGACCTGCCTGGGCAACTTGGCGAGACCTCATCTCTACAATAAATCAAAAAAATTAGCCGGGTGTGGTAGCGCACGCCTGTAGTTCCAGCTACTTGGAAGGCTGAAGCGGAAGGATCGTTGGAGCCCAGCAGGTCGAGGCTGCGGTGGCCAGGAGCGGCCACTGCACTCCAGTCTGGGTGAGAGTGAGACGCCAACTCAAAAAAAAAAAAAAAGAAAGAAAATATGCTCAAAATTTCTAATTATGAAGGAAATGCAAATCAAAACCACAATGAGATACC
>CAUYQG010138819.1:0-23226 GCA_963574415.1 Tarsius wallacei | reverse complement strand
GCAGCCTCGACCTGCTGGGCTCCGGCGATCCTTCCACCTCAGCCTCCCAAGTAGCTGGAACTACAGGTGCGCACTACCACGCCCAGCTAATTTTTGATGTATTGTAGAGTTGAGGTCTCGTCAAGTTGCCCAGGCGGGTCTCGAACCCACGGGCTCAGGCAATTCACTCACCTGGGCCTCCCAAAGCGCGGGATTACAGGCTGAGCCACCGAGCCCAGCCTCATATTATTAATCATCAGAGAAAAGCAATTTAAAACCATAAGGGGGCCAGGCACATGGTTCACACCTGTAATTTTAGTGCTTTGGGAGGCCTAGGCAGGAGGATCACCTAAGGCCAGGAGTTCAAGACCAGACTGGGAAACAAAGCAAAACTCTGAATCTACAAAAAATTTTTTAAAAATTAGCCAGGTGTGGTGGCACGAGCCTGTTACAGTCCTAGATACTGGGCAGGCTGACAAGAAGGATTGCCTGAGTTTGAGGTGACAGAGGACTGTGATTGCAGCACTGCACTCCAGCCAGAGAGACAGACTCTTGTCTCTAAACCCCCCACCCCTCAAAAAAACCCATAATGAGCTACCACTGTTCTCCCTCTAAAATGGCTAAAATTAAAAGACTAATAATACCAAGTGTTGACTAAGACATGGAACAAACAGAACTTTCATACTCTTCTGTTAAGAGTGTAAAGTAATATAACTAGTTTAGAAAACAGTTGACCGTTTCTTTTAAAGTTAGACATACAGTTACCAAAGAACCCAATAATTCCACTCCTACATATTGTATATTTATATAAGAATCTAAAAAATGTGCATATATAGTGAGTGATAGGAAAACAGATCCAGTGGGTTGCTTGGGGCTTGGAGTGAAGGGAAGATTGATTGCAAAGAGGCACAAGAGAACTTTTAGGGGTGATGGAAATGTTCTGTATCTCGACTGTGGTGGTGGTTACACTGGCATATCATGTGTAAATTTTTATTGTGTGTAAATTATATCCCCCAATAAAGTTGATTTTAAAAAAACTTTCCACTATTTAAAGGCAGCTACTCAATATTCGAGTTCACTAGATGTTATTACACTTTAGGTTGTGTATTGTCTTTTCCAGAACTCCTGTTTTGTTCAGGTATCAGATTTCTCTTTGTGGTCATGTTCTAGGAAGAATGTTCCTATCCCAAGTTCTGGTAATTTTACATCATTTGATAATTTTGCCTCCCCTCAGTTACTTAGGATGGCACATGTTACCAAGTTGTAACCAATGACAAATGAGCAGAAGTCTTCTGGGGGGAATTTTTAGAAAGATGGAAAAATGTGATAGAACATGTTTGTTCCCTCCCTAATCCCACTAAAATGACAGTAAAGAAATTTTCTTTTAAAAAGGCAGAAGTCTATAAGGTTGAAGAAAATGAGAAAGGTAATAGCAGTGGGCTGAATTTTACCCACAGAATTTTGAAAGCTGAAATGTAGGTGCATATATGATAAGTAATTTAGGTTTCAACTTTCTCTAAGTATTTGCAGTGGAGGAAGCTAATAAGAAGCAATTCAATTTTCAGCCACACGTGGGCATAAGTTGTAAGTACCTCTAAATATGGAATGAACACTGGCACCAGAAACAGCAAAATTAGTTGAAAAAAGTCTGGATGTTGAAGAGTTAGCATCCCAGATCCCCATCTCACCCTTTCAGGTTACCACCCCTACCCACCTCCTGTCAAAAATGGGATGTTTAATATCTGGAGAATATGAAAGAGGGAGAATGGGTATGTCAAAGTTTGGCCTGGGGGAACCACATTATAAAGGAGGTTGGGAAGCAGGCTTTTTTACCCCAAATAGTGCAATTAAGTGAAAGTCTGCATATTCAACCAGGAGATCTTTCCAACTACCTTCCTGTCTTGGCTTCCAGAATCCTGGCCTTTGGGCTTGTTATCACAACCACCATCTCTACCCATGAAGACATTGAAAGTTATCTTAAAGAAACTGACCCATCCTTGACTCCTAGAACACTAGTTTATAAGCCTCCCAACCAGGAGATTATACCGTTCTTTTTGGAGAAATTAACCAGCCTATAAGCATCCACACACACACGATGTTTAGAGTTTCCCTAACTCATAACACTCTTGTGAGATCTGCCAGTAAACAAGCTGTACTCATACACACAGACTTCGTAGTTAGCTCTTTAGCATTCCTTTCTTAAATATGAGCAGAATTTAAGGGCCTCCAGACATTTGAAGAAAGCCTACAACTTGAAAAACAAATTATTCAGAGAGATAAGATATTACATCTAAAAAAAAGAAGCAAGATGCTACATAAAGGAACTATTCAAGAATGTTCTAAAGAATTAAAATATAACTCAGTGAAAATTTCAGTAAAGAAGTTGGAAGATGGGCCGGGCGCAATGTCTCAACCAGTAATCCCAGCACTTTGGGAGGCCAAGGTGAGAGGATTGCCTGAGTCCGGGGGCTCGAGACCAGCCTGGGCAACTTGGTGAGACCTCGTTTCTACAATAAATCGCAAAAAACTAGCCAGGCATGGTGGCATGCGTCTGTAGTTCCAGTTACTTGGAAGGCTGAGATGAAAGGATCGCCTATGCCCAGCAGGTCAAGGCTGTGGTGACCGTGAGTATGCCACTGCACTCCAGCCTGGGCGACAAAAGACTCCAACTCAAAAAAGAAAAAAAAGTTGGAAGATAAAGTTGAAGAAATCTGGAAAGTAAAACAATTGGTCAAAGAGGCAGACAATAAGAGAGAAGAAATAAAATTAAAAGATATCTAAAGGGTCCAACATCTGACTAATAGGAGTTCCAGAAAGAGAAGATGAAAGACAAGACATTATTCAATAAATAACACAAGAAGTTTTTCCAGTAGTTAAGGTCTCACATTGTTAAGAGCACACCCAGTGTACACAATGAAAAAAATTAATTTAAAAGCCCCACAACAAAGTACATTATTGTGAAATCTTACAACAGTGATGACGGGTTTTAAAGGCATCCAGAAGCTGGGCGTGGTGGCTCACACCTGTAATCCCAGCACTTTGGGAGACGGAGGTCAGAAGATTGCCGAGTCCAGGGGTTTAAGACCAGCCTGGGCAATTTGAAAATACCTCGTCTCTACAATAAATAAAAAAACTAGCCGGGTTTCGTGGCATGTGCCTGTGGTTCCAGCTACTTGGAAGGCCAAGGTGGAAGGGTTACTTGAGCCCAGCAGGTCGAGGCAGTGATGAAGTGTGTCACTGCACTCCAGCCTGAGAGACAAAGTGAGACTCCGACTCAAAAAAAAAAAAAAAAGACACCTAGAGAGAAGAAGAGTCACATAAAAAGGATCTAAAACAGGTGACATTAGACCATTTAACAATAGCACTGGAACCTAAAAGATAATAAATTAATGCCATTTAAAGTCTGATACAGAAATTTTCAATCTACAATTCTATACCCAACTAAACTGTCAAATCAAAAGTGAAAATAAAAATGTTTTCAGAAATGCAAGGTCTCAAAACATTTACTTGCTGTCTACCTTTTCTCAGAATATCTAGAGAATGTCATCTTCCAAAACTAAAAAGTAAGGTAAGAAAGAGAACAAGCCTGGCACAGTGGCTCACGCCTTTTATCCCAGCACTTTGGGAGCCCCTGAGCAGCATGGAAAGACCTTGTCTCTACAGTAAATTAAAAAATTAGCTGGGCGTGGTGGTGCATGCCTGTAGTTCCAGCTTGTAGAAAGATCACCTGAACCCAGCAGGCCAAGGCTGCAGTGGCCATGAGTGTGCCACCCTGCACTGCAGCCTGGGTGACAGAGTGAGACTCCAACTCAAAAAAAAAAATGGGAGGAGAACAACTGGGAACCCAGGACAAGGGATTCAACCTAGGCTACAAGAAGGGATGCTGAAGGTATTAGAAAGGGAAAGCCCCAGGATGACTGCTCTACACTTGACCCAGGCCAGGTTGCAACTAATGACCCTAGTTCCAGAAGGGATGTCTTGTGGGAAGAATGGAACTCAGACTATGTAATGTAATTGTATGGAAAGGAATTTTAGAGTTCTCTTGGAGAATTTTTTAAAAAGAAAAAAGAGAATCTTCAAAATATTTTTAGTTATGTAAGAAAGTCCAGGCACGGTGACTGAAGCCTGTAATCCCAGCACTTTGGGAGGACAAGGTGAAAGGATTGCCTGAGCTCAGGAGTTTGAGACCAGCCTGGGCAACTTTGTGAGACCTCATCTCTACAATATATCAAAAAATAAGCCGGGTGTGGTAGTGCACGCCTGTAGTTCTGGCTACTTGGAAGGCTGAAGTGGAAGGATCACCTGAACCCAGCAGGCTGAGGCTGCGGTGGCCATGAGCACCAGTGCGTCGATGCTGGAGTGGCTGAGGGCATGCACTCCAGCCTGGGTGACATAGTAAGACTCTGACTCAAAAAAAAAAAAAAAGAGAGTGATAGCATACTATACTATGGGACTAACCAGGATATTGTTTATGTAGTCATAATTATGTAAATTTATTAACCAAATATTGCCTATAACTACTGGAAGGGTGAAGGAAGTGCAGTGTGTGTGTCTTTGCATGATGTTGGAGTGCTGAATCTTAATTTTATATAGGAAGACACAGTAGATATTATTTGAAATTTAGAACCTTACATATCAGCTTTGAGTGTACCTAAGCTTTATTTGAACAACCGAAATCTATCTTTAACTTGTTTATTATTTATGCTATTTACAAATATGAAGGTAAATATCAGAAAAGTTGAAGGAGGCTGGTTACCGCTGGGAAGTGGGAGGGAAGAAGGAAACATTCTTTGTTGATTAAGCCTTGTAGTACCATTTGGTCATTTAAATAATGTTCACTTGCTATTCTGATTAAATAAAAATTATATTTAAAAAAAGAGAGACCCAGGCCGGGCTCGATGGCTCAGCCTGTAATCCCAGCACTTTGGGAGGCTGAGGCAAGTAGATCGCCTGAGCCCATGGGTTCGAGACCAGCCTGGGCAACTTGGTGAGACCTCGTCTCTACAATAAATAAACTTCTGCCTGGAAGGCTGAGACGGAAGGATTACTGGAGCCCAGCAGGTCGATGCTGGGGTGGCTATGAGCGTGCCACTGCACTCTAGCCTGGGCGATGGAGTGAGATGCCAAGTCAAAAAAAAAGACCCATGGAGGAAAGTCCTTACTTGCTGCCTCTGGATATTGATGTGTGGTTGAGGATGTGATGGCTGGTGTTGCAGCAGTCATTGTATATCTGTAAGTATAGTGAGCCATCAGCTATATATGTGACCAAGAACTTGACTCTTTCCCTTTATTTACCTGTTTTCAGAGTGATAGAGTTATTTCCATAGCCACCTTTAAAGTTGACATGAGTGTGTTGTGAACTCATATTATATATTTGATGTTTTTCAGCCCATTGCCCTTGATAGCCTTTTAGATGTTCAAATTGTCCCATCTTTGGCCACTGAGTTTCCTTCAGAGCATTTAAACAAAGGTTAGCTTCCATGTCATTTTGGTATGACCCCATTACTTTTTTATGTCATTCCTACTTTCTGGCATGACAAGTAGGCTCTTCGTGTCTACTTCCTACCCCAGACTTAGAATCAGTCATTTTCTTTTGAATGAGAAATGGTATTTAGAAGCCACAGTCTGGATACAAGGGATGCTTATTGCTGCTGAAATGGTCATTACTTCTAGGCCTTTGCAGTGGTCAGAATTAAGGAATGATTTTTTTCTTTTTTAAAAAAAGTATGGCTGTATAACTGATAATTTTCCATTGAAGTTAAAGTTTGCAGAGTGTTTTATTTTTTCTTTGTGTTGCTGTGTGATGATGGTCTGGCCCCCAAAGGCCTAGAGTTTTTAACTTACTTGTTTTTTATTTAGATTTTTTATGCTGAAAACTTTTTTTTTTTTTTTTTTAGAAAGCAGGATTTAGTGAGAGGACAGAAAAGCTCCCACAGTGGGAGGGGACCCGAAGGGATTACCCGAAAACTTAATTCTTAAGTGACATTAGCATAATTATTTGTTTCATCCTACACTATATATAATATTTTCAAAATAATATCACTGTGGTTACTAACAATATGATTACTCAATACAGATTAAGATTTCTTTGTAGTCCTTTTTGTTCTCAGAATATATCTCATTTGGAATAAAACTACCATGCTCAGTTTAGACCAACCAAGAACCACCCCCTGAACTAAAGAGAGGCTCCTCCCATAGAACATGGCTATATATTTATTTTTACCTCTTTTTTATTTTATTTTTCTTTCTGCTTTTTCTTTTGATAGCTTTAGGGATACAAATAGTCTTTGGTTACATGGATGCAGTGTATACTGGCAAAGAAGTCTGAACTTTAAGTGTACCCAACCACCCCCACCTGTATACGTTATACCCAATAGGTGACTTTTCATCCCCCCACCTCTTCCCATCCTCCCCACCCTCCCCCTTCTGAGTCCCTAGTGTCAGTTACACCATTCTTTATGCCTTTGCAGATCCTTCATTTAGCCCCTCACTTGTAAGTGAGAACATGTAGTGTTTGACTTTTTTGTTCCTTAGTTCACTTAGGAAGATGTCCTCCAATTTCATCCAAGTTGCTGCAACAGACATTATTTCATTCTTTTCATGGCTGAGTAATATTTTGTGTGTGTATATATGTATATCTCACATTTTGATTATCCACTGAACAGTTGATGGACATTTGGGTTGTTTCCACATCTTTGTGTTGTGAATTGTGCTGCGATAAATATCCAAATGCAGGTATTCTTTTGTTTGTTTGTTTGTTTGATAACGACTTCTGTTCCTTTGGATAGATGCCTAGTAGTGGGATTGCTGGATCGAATAGTAGCTCTCCCTTTAGTTCTTTGAGAAATCTCCATATTTTCCATAGAGGCTGTACTAATTTGCCCTCCCACCAGCAAATGTATAAGCGTTTCCCTTTCACCACATCGATGCCAGCATTTATTGTTTATTGCAGAATTCCCTTAACTATATATAGCCTTGGTGTGGTGAGTTTCTCAGATCCTGGCTGTGGCAGTGCTGTGCTGAGTACGTGTATAGGCTCAAGATGTCCTGAATGGCCAGGGCTGCTTTGATAGTGGTGTTAGCCAGGGTCTGGGGTCACACCTTCCCAAAAGATGATATGAGATGTAATAGACCACCTGTTGACTTCCGGCCAGGATCTGGCACTTATGGGAGACAGCCAGCTTGGCCTGTGTTGCCCCATAGGAGGTACCCAGCCTACCTAGGCAGTGGGCAGGACTGTGGAGACTACCCAAGTTCTCTGTCATCTTTGAGCCTTTGCAGAGGGGAGCTGCTCAAGCTCCCCATCTGTGTGCTTGATTGGCTACCCTGTGGGGATTGGCCACTGGGGTAATTTGGCTCTGTTGATGGGGTGTAGAGGCTATACAAAAGAGTTTACCTGGGGAGTGAAAGGTTGCCAGGGCAGTGGGTCCCACCCAGGCTTCCCACCTTAGCCTCAGGCAATCTGTGTTCAGCTTGTAAAAGTGTAGCTGGCCCTGCATCTTCTTATGGGAGCCCTGCCCCAGCCAGGAACTGGCTGCCACAGCACAATTTGCTCTTGGGGCCATTCCCTTCCAGCCTGGCTAGAAAGCAGCCGTCAGCAGGGATTGAGTTCCTGGGAAATGGCTGCTAGAGCCACTCAGGGCTTTTTTTTTTTCCTGCACCACTTCCCATGGGTTTTGGCAGAGCACTGCTGTGGGTGAGGCAGTTTCTCCTGAGGGACTGGAGTCCCACAAGACTCAGGGGGTCTTCTAAGTTCATGGCAGGAGCACAGAACTCCTGAATTCCCCTCACTCACCTCCTGTGCTGCAACCAGAAGCTGCTCGTGATTTGTGCAGTGATTTGGGTGGTTTTGGCTAGTTCCAATCCAGACTGATCGATTTTTCTCTTTTTGCACTCTGTAGATTTTATCACTTCTCTGATGAATTGTGGGATGTACTACCGGGCTCCTTCCTTTATGAGCTCTGAGGACTTTTCTCTGTTTTGTTTTACTCAGTGGGAGAAACACACTCTAGCTGCTTCTTGTCAGCCTTCTTAATCCTATCTGTCTCTTTTGTTGCTTTTATTAAAAAAATCTGTTGACTTTCTGGTAGGAAATATGAGAATTTAATGTGCAGCTCTATACTTTCTTTCTCCCTCAACATTTAGAAATCGTATTTTTATTTTGTTATTGGTAATTTTTGTAAATGTAAATGTTTTAATTATATTTGTTTCCACTAATGCCATATTCTTTAGTTATTTTTTCTCCTCCTGGCTGAAAGTTGAGGAACAATAAATAGCACTTACTTATCATTATATAAATATTATATGCCAGGTGTAGTGGCCTATGCCTGTAATCCCAGCACTTTGAGAGGCTGAGGAGGGAGGATTGCTTGAACCCAGGAATTCAGCATCAATCTGGGAAACATAGTGAGAACTCCTTGTTGCCACAAAAAATAAAAAACAGTTAGCTGGGTATGGTGGTGTGCACCTGTAGTCCCAGCTACCTGAGAGACTGAGACGAGAAGATTGCCAGCTGTACTTCTAGTACTGAGATTACATTTTCTTCATTTAAAGGAGAATGTTGAGAGCCGGGGGCTAGGCGGGGACCAGCCTTATCGGTGAGGTGGCAGTGGCAGCAGCAGTGGCAGATCAGCAGGCAGGTTCAGGCTTCGGGGGCCAGCCGCCGCCATGATCCTGCTGGAGGTGAACAACCACATCATCGAGGAGACACTCGCACTCAAGTTCAAGAATGCAGCCACCAGAAACAAACCAGAAGCAGTAGAAGTAACATTCGCAGATTTTGATGGTGCCCTCTGTCATCTTTCAAATCCTAATGGAGATAAGACAAAAGTGACGGTCGGTATTTCTTTGAAATTCTACAAGGAACTTCAGGCATGTGGTGCTGATGAGTTATTAAAGAGGGTGTATGGGAGCTTCTTGGTAAATCCTGAATCAGGATACAATGTTTCCTTGCTATGTGACCTTGAAAATCTGCCTGTATCCAAGGATTCCATCGTGCATCAGACTGGCATGTTAAAACGAAATTGTTTTGCCTCTGTCTTTGAAAAATACTTCCAATTCCAAGAAAAGGGCAAGGAAGGCGAGAACAGGGTGGTTATCCATTATAGGGATGATGAGACCATGTATGTTGAGTCTAAAAAGGACAGGGTCACAGTAGTCTTCAGCACAGTGTTTACGTATGATGATGGTATGGTCATTGGAAAGGTGTTCATGCAGGAGTTCAAAGAAGGACACAGAGCCAGCCACACAGCCCCACAGGCCCTCTTTAGCCACAGACGCTGCTGTGGGTGACAACATCGGCTACATCATTCTTGCTGTTCCCTTGGCATACCAGTGCCAGCGTTCGAGACAGCACCATCAACCTGATCCACACGTTTCGAGACTACCTGCACTACCACTCAAGTGCTCTAAGGCCTATATCCACACATGTATGAGGGCAAAAACATCTGACTTTCTCAAGGCACTGAGCCGCGCATGCCCAGATGCAGAGAAAAAAAAAGAAATGAAAACAATCATGGGGAAGACGTTTTCATCCCGCTAACTCTCAGGAATAGAAGGAAGTGCCTGGCAACTGAAGGCTGGAACACTTGCTACCGGATAATCGGATAATCATAGCTTTTAATGTTGCACCCCTTCAGGTTCTTAAAGGATCCTCCGTTTTGGTTCCATTGTGTACACGTTTGGAAAATAATTTGCAGAAACGAGCTGTGTTTGCAAGGACTTCATAGTTCCCAAGAATTAAAAATTAAAAAATAAAAGAATTCCACTTGATCAACTTAATTCCTTTTCTTTATTTACCCTCCCTCACTCCCCTTCCCTCCCCTGCTCCTCTTTTCCAAGCTGTTTTGCTTTGCAATAAGTTACTGGTAATGAGTTGCAGGATAATGCCGTCTTAACTTGTTTTCTCCTAAGTATTTGAATTCAAGACTCCTGTATGTAGAGAAGTATAGTTGGGGTCATTAATAAAGAAAATCTTTCTATCTTAAAAAAAGAAAGAAAGAAAGGAGAATGTTCTTAGGATAAAGATCAAATGGCTTTTTTTTCCCCCCAGAAACTTCATTTGTTAGTTTAAATCGTGTTGTATTTTACTTTGCCTCATGTTTGGATTATTTCTTTTATGGCTTTTTGTTTTTTACCCCCAGGATTTCTAACTGCTTTTTTCTTTCTTGTTGGCAGAAGAATAATAATATGTCTTTATGATCACCTCAAGCCTTTTTTTTTTTGACCTCTCATTTATACTGCTTATTTTATGGAATTCTCCTTCCAGAAATTTCTTTCTTTTTTTTTTTTGAGTTGGAGTCTCACTCTGTCGCCCAGACTGAAGTGCAGTGGCCTCTCCCGGTCACTGCAGCCTCGACCTGCTGGCTCCAGCGATCCTTCCGCCTCAGCCTTCCAAGTAGCCGGAACTACAGGCGCGCACTACCAGGCCCGGCTAATTTTTTGATTTGTTGTAGAGATGAGGTCTCGCCAAGTTGCCCGGGCGGGTCTTGAACCCGCAGGCTCAGGCAATCCACTCACCTCAGCCTCCCAAGGCGCGGGATTACAGGCTGAGCCACCGAGCCAGCTCAGAAATTTCTTTCTTAAGACTCCTTCCTCCATATCTGAACCCCTTGTTGTGTGAGTTCTAAAACTCCCATCCCTGTGCATTTTCCAATTCTCATCCCTGCCTTATTCTGGTGACCACCATCAATTTGTTGATTGTCCCAGAGTTACTTTATGCGTATACTAGCAAATATAGATGTATGTCCTCATTCTTCTTCTGCTTTTATGTAAGTGCCAACATGCTGTAAACTATTCTGTGCCCCTTTTTACTTAACAGTTTATCTTAGCGAGCTTTTCATATCAGTACAACTTGTTCTTATAGCTGCATCATTGTCCATTGGTGATGGCTATTTTAGGTTTTCCAATCTGCTGCTATTACAAACAATGTGTATCTGTAGAATAAATTCCTTGAATAGAAATACTGAGTCAAAGAGTATGTGCAAGACCGGGCACGGTGGCTCGAGCCTGTCATCCCAGCACTTTGGGAGGCCGAGACAAGAGGATTACCTGAGCCCAGGGATTTGAGACCAGCCTGGGCAACTTGATGAGAGCCTTGTCTCTATAATATATCAAAAAAATTAGCTGGGTGTGGTGACGCGCACCTGTATTTCCGGCTTCTTGGAAGACTGAGGCGGAAGGATCACCTGAGCCCAGCAGGTCGACACTGGGGTGGTCGTGAGTGTGCCACTGCACTCCAACCTGAGCGACGGAGTGAGACTCTGACTCAAAACAAAAAAACAAAACAAAAAAACCAAAAAAAAGTATGTGCACATGCAAGATGGGTAGACGTTACCAATTGCCTCCTGTAGAGGTATACCTGCTTATGTTCCCACTAGCAATGTATGAGTGCCTGCTTCCTACAGCCTTGCCCAGAGATTATTACAGATTTTTCTGTTCTGGGGGGTGGGGTGTGGGAGTGGTATTTGCTAATCTGATAGGTGGAGGATGCTGGTTCTTTAATGTTGTTGAGTCTACCCTTCTGAGACCGACATGGAAGATTACTCCACTTTCACAGATGCGGTGGGAAAAGTCCTTTTTCTTTACATTTAACAAGCTGCAAGGAAATGTTAACAGATTAAGAAATTAACCACAGGACCCAATTAGAAAAAGATTTGGCAACGTGCCCAGCTCATCCAGCGGCAAAGGGAGAAAATATTCTGCATTTGTGATGCTGTTTAGAAAGGAATAATTTAAATGCCCTCTAATCTGGGCTAGTATTGTCCAATTAAGAAGTCTTTTCGAATGAAAACACTTGGGGTTTTTTATACTGAGTGTAGTGAAGCAGATTCTTTTCTTCCTTTGGTAGATTTGAGTGGTAAAGATTACAATTTAATTAAATAAACTGCGTTTCCTGTTTTCTTCCTAACCACTGTGCTAGGAGTTGGAGAGATTCCAGTAAGAGTAAGATGGGGTCTTGCCCTTCAGCACATTGGTGCGGGATGGTGCCAACGCAGGGAAAGCAGCATGGGCTTCAGAGCAGGGAGAAAGTGGGATCGGTGGTGGGTCCCAGTGGTACTTGGGGTGACCTGAAATAGTGAGTATGTTGACACAGAGAGTTAGAGGCAAGGTTTTCTAATTGCCTTTTTATCCAGTTTGGGCCTTAGAGTGTGTTTTCTTGGCGTTCGTGCACTCTAACAGAGGGTCAGACTGGAGTTTGACACCAATGTTTTATATCTGATTTCGGCAGCCCAACTGAGTTAGGAGCACAGGCTGGCGTGAGATCCTGGCTGCCTCCCACTAGCTGTGTGACCTCTGGAGAGTCACTGAACTCATCTGCACCTCAGTTTTGTCATCTATAAAATAAGGATGATCACTGTCTTGAGGATTAAATTACTGCATGTAAATTGCATATAGCAGTGTCTGGCTCATGGTGTTACATGCTTATCATTATTATGTTATAACCCCACAAGTGGATACATTTTTCTGTTTAAAATAATTTTCTGATTAAAGAAATTAATGCTGATCATTGTAGGAAATGCAGGATTATAGAAAAGCACTTTTAAAAACTCACCTGAACCTCACCACTTAATAGAACAGTGTTAGCATTTGGGTACATTACCTCAGAGGCAGTCTTGCTTGCTTGGTGGATAAGAACGTGGACTCTAAAGTCATCTACCCGGGTTCATATTCTGATCCCAACATTTACGCATCTCTGATCAGCTCTCTCAATTTGCTCATCTGTAAAATGTAGATAATAGTACCCCTAGCAGAGTGAAGATAAAAGATATTAATACATGTTAAAGCATCTGGAATAGTGTAAGGCAGAGTTAAGTGCATGGGTTTGTATAGCTGTTATTCTCCCCTCTCTGTGTATGGCCAAGATTTATTTATTTGTTTATTTATCTATTTATTTGAGTCAGAGTCTCGTTTGCCCATGCTGGAGTACAGTGGCATGCTCACAGCTACTGCAGCTTTGACCTGCTGGGCTCAGGCGATCCTTCCACCTCAGCCTTTCAAGTACCTTGGGACTACAGGCACGTGCCACCACACCTGGCTGATTTTTAATTTATTTATTGTAGGGATGAGATCTTACAAGATGCCCGGGCTGGTCTCAAACCCCTGAGCTCAGGCAGTCTTCTCACCCTGGCCTCCCAAAGCGCTGGGATTACAGGCATGAGCCACCGTGTCCAGCCCATTGTGTATGGCAATAAAGAATGCATACAGTGAGCACTAATGAGTGGTGTAGACAGGGAAGAAATGCTTCAGGGGAGAAATAAACATGTACACATACATGTGTGATTTGCATGACCTGGCAGAAGGGAGGGTTGAAGAGAGACACTGGAGTGGAGAAAGGGAACTGAAGTGTTAGCTATGACTTGCCCACAGGAGGTTCTAACTTGATTAGATGGAATCTTAGTTCTCCCTAATTAATGGGAAAATAATTTCTTGGGCAAAATTGGGGAAAAAAAGCACATAAATCCATGGTTTAAAATTCAAGGTAGAAAATAGAAATGTCTATATTGTGAGTAGTAATGATAATAAAATGATCCTGTCAATCTAATTCCATTGGGACAATGAATAAATTCCCACTTGAAGTCTCAGCCAGAAAACCAGTGAAGATTCATTTGGCCTCATTTGTTTTCCTATGAAAAACCCCTACTTGAAAATAGATAAATGAGGGAGAAAGCATTCCCAGCATCAAGGGATTCCCTATTGATTTCCTATAGATAATAGCTTTTCCCAAGTCAGGTTAGATTCTAGGAGGAATATGATGAGTGCCATGAAAGGCAAGCACATGCTATTTTAGGAGCCCAGCCAGATGGATGTTAATCTATGTAGAGGGTTGAATAGTGGCCTCCCGAGAGGGTTGTCTGAGTCCAGGGGTTCAAGACCAGCCTGGGCAACTTGGTGAGACCTCGTCTCTACGATAAATCAAAAAAATTAGCCAAGCGTGGTGGCACATGCCTGTGGTTCCAACTATTTGGAAAGCCGAGGCAGAAGGATCACCTGAGTCCAGCAGGTTGAGGCTGTGGTGGCCGTGAGCATGCCACTGCACTCCAGCCTGGGCGACAGAGTGAGACTCCTATTTAAAAAAAAAACAGTGGACTCCAAAAAGATATGTTCCAGTCCTAACCCCTAATACTTAGGAATGTGACCTTATTTGGAACTAGGATCTTTGCAGATAAGATCGTCCTTGATTTAGGGTGTAGACCTTAAATCCAATGACTGATATCCTTAGAAGAGACAGGAGAGGGAGTTTCCAGACTTAGAGGCAGAGGAGAGACACAGGAGATGGCTATGTGGAGTGATATGAGTGAGGAAGGCTGAGGCTTGCCGGCAGCCACTGAAAACTGTAAGAGGCAAGGAAGGGTCTACCCTTAGAGCCTTTAAAGGGAACACAACCCAGCCTTCATCTTGATTTTTGGTCTTCTGGCCTCTAGAACTATGAGATGATACATTTCTGTTGTTTTAAGCCACCAAGTTTGTGGTATTTTGTTGTGGCAGCCTTAAGGGATGAAAATAAAGCATATTTGAAGTTGTCGATGAGAAAATTATTTTATGCACATACTCAAAAATATTATTTGCTAAAACTTGTTTGTCTATTGTATAAACTAAGTAAGGAATCTTAAAATTTTATAGGCAGTAAATTTGAGGTAGGAGATGTCAGAGATATCATTTTAGGTATAAACAATCCTGGTGGGTATAATAAAAATGACCCTTATTTTTTGGAAAAGTTGAAGATGGTGAATGAGTGTGTATCAGGCAAACTTATAAGCATATTCATTAAACTTGCCATTAGAAAATAACTAAAAATGATACATGTGTGTTTTTTTTCATGTTAATACAAAAAAATTCATAGCAGTTTCTTCTTTAAACTAGTTATTGGTAGAATCTAACATGACATTCTTATCCCAGTATCTCAGTCACAC
Source organism: Tarsius wallacei (assembly GCA_963574415.1). Classification (NCBI taxonomy): domain Eukaryota; kingdom Metazoa; phylum Chordata; class Mammalia; order Primates; family Tarsiidae; genus Tarsius; species Tarsius wallacei. The sequence continues at coordinate 8,335 of CAUYQG010138819.1, read as the reverse complement.
TCAACATTTATAATCATTTGGAGACCATGCTTAGTTTATTTTCATATTGCCTCATATATTCCTGATACAAAGCTAGATAATTAGTCAGCTCTTAGGTCTAACATTTGTACTTCATGTGTTGGGGTTCAAGTAGTAGACTTAAAGATGCTCATTCACATGCCAGAATTCTTATTTTCAAAGCGGAAGCTTGTTGAATAGATAGTTATGATACACAGCATATTCTTATTTGAATTGAAGCCCTGTGGTTCCAAACAGTAAGATAGTGGTATTTTCTCTCTGTGATATCCTTTATCAGGAATGCCTAAGGATTATTTTATTTCTTTCCATTGAGTACAGCTATTTGTTTCTGGAGTAAAACGTGTGTCTTGCCTTGGGTGGGATGGATAAGGGGCTCAGAGAAATGGAATTATCCCTGGGAAAAAAAGAAGATCAGCTGTTATACAATACTTTAAAGTGTACCATTGACAGGTAGAATGGGCGCCAGGCGCTATGGCTCAATCCTGTAATCCTAGCACTTTCGGAGGTACAGACAAGAGGATTGCCTGATTCAGGGGCTCGAGACCAGCTTGAGCATCATGGCACGATCTCATCTCTACAATAAATAAGAAAAATTCGCTGGGCATAGTGGCACATGCCTGTGGTTCCAGCTACTTGGAAGGCTGAGGCAGAAAGATCACCTGAGCCCAGCAGCTTGAGGCTGCGGTGGCTGTGAGCGTGCCACTGCACTCTAGCCTGGGCGACAGAATGAGACTCTGACTCAAATAAAAGCAGGTTGTTTCAGCCTCTAACATGACCTACTTTTTAAAAATATTATCTTTATAGAGAAAGACATCTTGAATCCAGATTTTGCAGTTTTCTTGTTTTGTTTGTTTAAACAAGAACATTGTTTAAGGTGTAGGCAGCGCTGTGTTCCCTCTAAAGCTCTAAGGTATCACTTCTGATAGAAGCTGGATGTTTGAGGGAGGAGTATAAAGAAAGGAGAGAGTTTGAGCAAGAAAAGGAAGAGAGCAGAAATAAGTTTGGTGTTTCTTTTCTTGACTCTTCAGTTCACATGAAGTGGCAATATCTGGGCTGAGTGTGGTGGCTCAGCCTGTAATCCAAGCACTTTGGGAGGCCGAGGCAAGAGGATTGCCTGAGCCCAGGGGTTCGAGACTAGCCTGGGTAACTTGGTGAGACCTGGTCTCTACAATAAATCACAAAAACTAGCCAGGAGTGGTGATGTGCATCTGTAGTTCCAGCTACTTGGAAGGCTGAGGTGGAAGGATCGCCTGAGCCCAGCAGGTCGAGGCTGCGGTGGCCATGAGCGTGCTACTGCACTCCAGCCTGGGTGACAAGAGGTAATCCCAGCTCTTTGGGAGGCCCAGGTGAGTGTATTCCCTGAGCCTGTGGGTCTCGAACCTTGGGCAACTTGGTGAGACCTCATCTCTACAATAAAAATAAAAATAAAAAAAATTAGCCGGACATGGTAGCACACCCCTGTAGTTCCAGCTACTTGGAAGGCTGAGGCGGAAGGATCGCTGGAGTCCAGCAGGTCGAGGCTGCGGTGGCCAGGAGCGTGCCACTGCACTCCAGTCTGGGCGACAGAGTGAGACTGAGACTCCAATTTAAAAAAAAAAGAGTGAGATTCCAACTCAAAAAAAAAAAAAAGGTAATGTCTGCATGGTTGTAATGCCTCCGTAATTGGGGAAAAGGGCAAAGATCTTTGTATTTAGCCTCCTGCTATCACTGTGCTTCTTTGAACTTTGTAAATGGAAAGATTTATTCCATGTGTGGTTTTCATTTTATCATCCAAGTCTCGTTGCAGAGGAAATACAGATCCACCCCTCATTTAAGATTTCAAAAAATAGTCCAGTGATCCTGGGAGGATCATATAGGAGGTCATAATTGGCCCTTTCTGGGTACTATGCTATGTTATGCTATGTTATTTTCTTGTATGTAGTTCTAGAGTGACACCAGGGCTTTTTTTTTTTTTTAATCTTTTAATTGGTACCTGTAGTCCCAGTTACTTGGGAGGCTGAGGCGGGAGGATTGCTTGAGTCCAGGAGTTTGAATCCAACCTGGGCAACATACAGTTTTTATATTTGTTGTTTATGACTATTTGTCAATGTTTCTAGTTACTGACTTACTACATTCAGGTCCCCAATCACCTCTCTTCCCTACATTCTCAGATAAAACTTCGCTTCTCTTAAACTTCACTTCTCTTCTGAGAACCACAAGGGATCGTAGATGAGACCATTTGGTCCAATATTTGATCAGCAGCTGAATGCTGGAAATGTGAATTGGTAAACTCATTGCTAGTCAGTAAGGAGACCAAAATGCAGATTCCAGTTCCTACTGCACCACGGTGCTCCTTTTCTTCCAGCTTGATATCTTGTTTGTCTGTTCTCACCTTCATTTGCAACTGCTAATATATCTGAGGAGGAAAGATCCTTCAGTCAAGCATTTTTCCTGCTCTACAGAAATGTCTGGTATTGTGGTCACCAGTATTCTGCCAAATCCAGTGATGTTTTCTGTCCTCGGCTGACTCCACTTCTGGGCAGCATTTGACACATCTTCTTGAGCACCGTCTTCTCTGAGTTGAGTGAAGGCACATCATTTCGGTGTCCTGCCTCACTGGCATCCCCTCAGTCGCTATGTTGGGTCTTTCTCCTCTGTCGAACTTGTAAGATTGGAATGCCCAGGGCTCCATCTTTGACTTTTGTTCTCTTCTGCTTGAATTTGCCTCTGGAAGGTCTCAGCCAGTCTCGTTGCTTTAAGTATCATCGCTATGTCTTGACTCCTAGATCTGTATCTCTAGCCTGATCCTGCCCTTGAGGTCAAGACTCATACAGACAGCTGCCTATTTTAATTTTCTACGTGGATATTTAAGATGTTTCAAACTTAATAAACTTTTCTGCCCTATCACCCAAATTCCCTCCAGTCCCTTTCATCTCTTTAAACAGTACCACCATCTATCCACTCTGTTGCTCAAGCCAAAAGCCATTTTCCCCATACCCTGCATTCACGCCATCAGCAGCAAGGCTTGTCCGTTGTAGCACCGTGTCCTGAATTCCACATGTCTATCTGTCTCTACTCCTCCTTCTTCAGACCAAACCTCCTGTCTCACCTGGACCACAACCACTGCCTCCTAACTGGTCCTGTTTCTACCCTTCCCTTTCTGTGTCCATTATTCACCTAGCAGCAGAGTAATCATGCATGAGTCATTTTATATCATCCCCTTGTTTGTAAATCTTTAGTGGCTTTTCATCATTAGCAAAATAAAGGACTACTACACAGTCCAGCCTCTGTTTGCCCCTCTGACCTCCCATCTCAGCTCCCCTCATTCACCATGAGCCAAACATACTTACCTTCTTTGTTTCCTCCAAACATCCCACCCATTTTGTTTAGGTCTCATCCTCTTCTTCATAGTTTTACTTTGCATGTATGTCCCTACACAATTGATAGTTTATTTTTGCTTGGTTTTGAATTTAACATAATACTATATATAGTCTTCTACAACTTTTTTTTTTCACTCAATATTAAGTTTTGAAATTCATACATACCGAAATATAAGCTTAGTTCATTCATTTTCACTGTTGGGTGGTGGCATTTGGCTGTATGACTATCCCACAGATGATTTAACCACTCTTCCATCAGTGTACATTTGAGTTCTGGTGAGCATAGTGCAAATAATATTCAGTACATAAAGAGCTTCTTACAGGCAAGCAGTGTTCTCTGCTTTTCTGTATGTGCAAACATCAACACAACCCTGTGAGTTAGTATTACTGCAGTGCTCATTTTACAGATTAGGAAGCAGAAGAAGGTGAAGTAGCTTACGTCGTCTGGCTCATGAGTGAAATTTTGTTGTTCCTTCACTCATACCATACTATCACGGACTTCACATATGTTGAGCTTCACAAGCTGACACCTAATCGTTTTCCGAAGTGATTGTACCATTCGGCACTCCCACCAGCAGCATATGAGTTCCCATTGTGCCCCATCTTCACTCACACTTAGTTTTGCCAATTTCGTGGGTGTAAAGTGGTATTTTGATTTCAATTTGCATTTCCCTGATCCCTAATGAGGTTGAGCATATTTTTGTGTATTTATTAGCCATTAATGTTTCCTCTTCTGGAAACACGCGACATCTGTTCATGTCTTTTGCCCACTTGTCTATTGATTTGTGTCTTGTTCTTACTGAATTGTAACTTTTTACATTCTAGACCCTTTGTCGGTGTCAGAAGTCTCATCTTCTCCAAGTTCATGGCTTGTCTTTTAAGGGTCTTTATGGTGTCTCCTGATGAACAGACAGAATCAGAATTCCTAATTCTAATGTAGTTGGATTTCTCATTATTTTTGGTGTCTTGTTTTTAGAAATCCATACTTACCTCAGAGTCATAGAAATATTGTCCCATATTTCTTTTAAAGTGTTGCCTTTCACATATAAGTATGTAATCTGCCTGAAGATTGTGTGTATGTGTGGTGTGAGGTGTGGATCCAAATTTCTTCCTTTTTTTTTTTTTTTTGCATTTTATAATTTATCCTTTTCCCAGTTATTGAAATGCTGCCTTTTTCTTATATTAAGTTTTCATGTAATTGTGGGTTTTTTCCTGGGCACTCTGTTCTGTTTCATTGATATTTTTGTTGTTCCTTCACTAATACCATACTATCTCACCTACTGTGCTTTATAATAAATCCAGATACCTCATAGGCTAATTTCCCCAGTTTCTTTTTCATCTTCAAGAGGAAGAGTTATAATAGTGTTTTTCTTGGCCCATCTTCCTTATACATTTTAGAAATAACATCTGTGGAAAATTCTGTTGGAAGTTTGCTCAGTGTTGTATTAATTTTGTAGATCAATTTGGAGGAGAATCGAGATCTCAATGCTAGAGTTTCCCTTGTGCATGAACATGGCATCTCTTTTACTTGTTTTACGATGACATTTGTATTTGTACAGCATATCTTGCAATTCCACGCAGGTCTTACACATATGGCAGAGAGAAACAGATTAGAGTGGTGGTTAAGAGTAAAGGATCCAGACCCTGACTTCCTGAGTTTCAGTCCTCATTAGCTGTTCACAGTACCGTCTTGGATCTCAGTCCTGTTGGTTTCACTCTTCATTTATCTGCTTACAATGTCATCTTGGGTTTGTCAACCACTCTGTGCCTCATTTTCCTCATTTGAAAAATAGGACTAATAAAAGTTTCTGTTTCATAGAGGTACCTGGTGAATGCTCAATAGTTGTTAGCTGTTGCTATTACTTTATTTTATCCCCAGGTGTCTTATTTTTGTTGTTTGTAAATAGTATCCTTTTAAAAAATTTATTTTCTAATTATTTGTTGCTGGTGTTTAGAAATGCAGTTGCTTTTCCAAAATCTAGCTACCTGGTTAATCACTCATTAATCTTTATGATGAGAATTTTTTTGGATTTCCCAAGTGGGGTATTGTACATCAACCTGAAAATAATATCTCTGTCTTCCATATCAATATTCATATTTTATGTCTTTTTTGTTCTCGTACTGGGCTAGCTAGCATCTTGATAGTGTAACCTTGAATAAAAGTAGGAATGGTAAACACCTGTCTTATTCCTAGTTTTAAAGGGAATATTCTAACATTTCACTATTAAAATGTTTGCTGTAGGTTTCCGGTGTATATCCTTTATGTCAAGGAATGTTTTGTATTCCAAGTTTGTTAAGAATGTTTATCATGAATCAATGTTTAGTTTTACAAATGCTTGATATGCATCTGTTGAGGTGATCATATATTTTGTCCTTTAATCTGTTAATGAAGAAAATTGCATGCATAGGTTTTCTAATATTAAGGTAAGCAGCTGAATATACAAGTCTGATGCTCAGAGAAAATATGTAATTTATAAGTTGTGTATGTATAGGACTGTAATGCAGTTTTCTTGATTAGCATTAACTGAGTCATGATGTATTTTAAAAAATATATTACCAGGGCTGGGCTCTGTGGCTCAGCTTGTAATCCCAGCACTTTGGAAGGCCAGGGTGAGTGGATTGCCTGAGCCCACGGGTTTGAGACCAGCCCAGGCAACTTGGTGAGACTGAGACCTCATCTCTACAATAAATAAAAAGAACATTAGCCGGGTGTGGTAGCGTGTGCCTGTAGTTGCAGCTACTTGGAAGGCTGAGGCAGAAAGATCGCTGGAACTCAGCAGGTTGACGTTGGGGTGGCCATGAGTGTGCCACTGCACTCTAGCCTGGGCGACAGAGTGAGACTCTGACTCAAAAAAAAATTCAGGCTGGAGTGCAGTGACACGCTCATGGCCACTGCAGCCTCGACCTGCTGGGCTCAGGCGATCCTTCCACCTTAGCCTTCCAAGTAGCTGGAGCTACAGGTGCACACCACCACACCCGGCTAATTTTTTGATTTATTGTAAAGACGAGGTCTCGCCAGGTTGCCCAGGCTGGTCTCGAACCCCTGGGCTCAGGCAATCCTCTTGCCTCTGTCTATCAAAGTGCTGGGATTACAGGTGTGAGGCACCACACCCGGCTAGAAGAGTTTTAATTAGTGATCAATATCTTTAATAGTTGTAGAATCATTCAGATCTCCTCTAGCTTCCTTAATCATTTCTGTTATGTTATATATTTTTAGGAATCTGCCTTTTTCATCTAAATTTCCAACTTTACCTGCATAATGTGGTTTGTGACATACTCTAATCTTGTATATCTCTGCTTTATCTAGAGTATGTCCCTTTGAAAACAATTTCAGGCTTATAAATTTTATTAAACCTTTAAGACTAATATATATTTGCTTTCTATTTTATGAAATTTGGTTTTTTTTTTTGAGTCGGAGTCTCACTCCATCGCCCAGGCTGGAGTGTAGTGGCATGCTCATGGCCAACCCAGCGTAGACCTGCTGGGCTCCGGAGATCTTTTCACCTCAACCTTCCAAGTAGCCAGAGCTATAGGCATGCACTACCACGCCAGGCTAATTTTTTATTTATTGTAGAGACGAGGTCTTGTTAAGGTCCCCGGGCTGGTATGGAACCTGCGGGCTCAGGCAATCCACTCGCCTTGGCCTCCCAAAGTGCTGGAATGATAGGCTGAGCCACCGAGCCCGGCCGAAATTTGCTTTTACCCTACTTTCTTGCTTATAGATTTAGGGACCTACTTAGCTGTCTTTTTATTTTTCATTTCTTAATGGCTGCTTAATTCATTAATTTCTACATTTTTTATTTTCTGATATAATTACTTAAGACTATTGTTTCCTCTAAAAAGTAATACCAAGTAAAGTTTCCTCTAATAACTGCTTTAATGGCATTGCAAAGTTTTGATATGCTGTATTTTACTGTTTGGTTCTGAATATTTTCTGACTTCTATTATGATTTCTTCTTTGACCCATGAGTTCTTTACAAGGATTTTTTTTTTATTTTCAAATGCATTCTTTTAAAGTTATGTTCTTATTACTGATTCCTAACTTAATTGTGTTTTAATGAGAAAAAGTGGTCCTCATATTACTGATTCTTTGAAATTTGTTGGTAACTTGCTGTATACCTAAATACAAGATTATGCAACATATGTTCCATGTATGCCTGAAAAGAACGTGTATTCTCCAGTTGTTGAGTTTAGAATGTGTTCTTTCAAGAATCTATAATCTTACCTTTTTTTTCTTTTCTGAATCAGGACTGCCTAACTCAGCTGCTTCTGAATCTGACACACAGAAACTGTGAGATAATAAATGTATATTTTAAGTCATTAATAGTGTTACATAGCAATAATTAATACACCTTAGTGAGAACCTCTTGGTAATAAATTTTCTCAGTTTATGTTTATTGAAAAATGTTTTTAATTAATGCTCATTCCTGAAATATACTTTATCTATGTGGCACACATCTGTAGTCCCAGCTACTCAGGAGACTAAAGTGGAAGGATTGCTTGAGCCCAGGAGGTCGAGACTGCAGTGAGCTTTGGTCATGCCATAGCACTCCAGCCTGGGCAACACAGTGAGACTCTAACATAAATGAATGAATGAATGAATAAAAATTGTGGAAGTTTTCTGAGAGGAGAAATGTGTGTGAATTTTTGTGAGACAGTATCACTGAGCAGAGGCAAATGTCAGCTATCTTTTAATGCCTGGTGTCCCTGAATTTAAAGTGGTGAATCCACTGTATGGTTTTTTTTTGTGTGTGTGTGTTGGCGTCTCACCCCATCGCCCAGACTGGAGGACAGTGGCTGCTCCCGGCCACCGCAGCTTCGACCTGCTGGGCTCCGGCGATCCTTCCGCCTCAGCCTTCCGAGTAGCCGGAACTACAGGCGCGCGCTACCACGCCCGGCTAATTTTTTTGATTTATTGTAGAGATGAGGTTTCGCCTGCCCAGGCGGGTCTCGAACCC
>CAUYQG010138814.1:0-30269 GCA_963574415.1 Tarsius wallacei | reverse complement strand
GTGGCACATGTGCAAAAGGAACATCCTTGAATTCCCTGTAACCTATGCATGCAAAAGAGCTAGCTAAGGCTAATGCACATGGACTGCATCTCATATATACAATTAAAACTATGGGATGGGCCGGGCTTGGTGGCTCAGCCCACAATCCCAGCACTTTGGGAGGCTGAGGTGAGTGGATTGCCTGAGCCTGCCTGTTCGAGACCAGCCGGGGCAACTTGGCGAGACCTTGCCTCTACAATACATCAAAAATTAGCTGAGCATGGTAGCATGCGCCTGTAGTTCTGGCTACTTGGAAGGCTGAGGTGGAAGGATCGCCAGAGCCCAGCAGGTCAACACTGGGGTGGCTTTGAGTGTGCCACTGCACTCCAGCCTGGGCAACAGAGTGAGACTCCAACTCAAAAAAAAAAAAAAAAAAATTATGGGATGGCAGGCAGAGACAGGCACAATAACCTAAAATGTTACCCCTGTCCCAGAAAGTATATGAAACCCCAGAAACCTTTGTCAAAATGTTATTTTTTTTTATATGCTTTGCAAAATAGAGGCCACTTTCCCACCAAAAAGAATATGAAAGGCCCTGGCTTTGTTTAACTCACTGCTCTTGAGCTGTTCGCATCTTGGCCCTCTCCTCTCTATGGAATATACTGTATCTCTCACTTTTCCTAAACAAACGACTCTTTGCTTTTACTCTCCCTGTGTGTCTCATTCAATTTTTTGTTTGCGGCACCAATACCACCATCAGATCTTCAATCACCCTGCAACAGGACTATTTTTGCAAATTTTTGTGAGTCTATAATTATTTGCAAATAAAATGTTTTAAAAAGGCAATGAGAGAAAGAGAATAAGAAATAGAAATTTCACAATGAAAAAGATGCTCTGGAGTAATGTGTTTTTCTTCAATATTCTGTATTTCAATATAGTCTAATTATTACTGTCATCATGATCACTAATGCATAGTACAAGAAGCACTTGTCTTATAAAAGTGTAACTCAGAACCCCTACAATTTGTTACTTTGGAAGACACTCTACAGAGGCAGTTTGGCTGACTTAAAAAACCAAATGTTTTGCAGATAGACTTCCTTGGTTATAGCTGATTATGGCTTGATTATAGTTGATTTTAGCTGGTCGCAGTGGTGGACTGCTCCCTTCTGAGAGGTCTAGCTTTACTTACAATTATACATCAGAATAAGCAAAGAGTGCATATACTTTAAAAAGATATATGTAAAATTCCAGTCTCTTCACTATATTTATTGTGCAATATAACATACATACAAAACAGTTCAAAAAACATAAATGAGGAAAACTAGAAAACAAGAACTGGTTTGATCTAGGTCAAAAACCATAACATTACCTACCAGCACCTCAGAACTCTCATGTGATTTTTTTTCTTGTTTTTTTTTTCTTTGAGTTGAAGTCTCATTCTGTTGCCCAGGTTGGAGTGCAGTGGCATGCTCATGGCCACCCCAGCATTGACCTGCTGGGCTCAGGTTATCCTTCCGCCTCAACCTTCCAAGTAGCCAGACCTGAATAATTTTTTGATTTATTGTAGCGATGAGGTCTTGCCAGTTCTCGAACCTGTTGGCTCAGACAATCCTCTCACCTCACCCTCCCAAAGTGCTGGAATTACAGACTTGAGCTACCGCACCTGTCCTTTTTTTCTTTTTAAACATAGCTTTATGGATGTATGATTTACATACCATAAAATACACCTGCTTTAAATGTACCATTCAATGTTCATTGGTATTTTCACATAGTTGTGCAGTCATAGCTGTAATCTCATTTTAGAATCTTTCTACCACCCCATAAGGAAACCTCACACCCATGATCAGTCACCCTCCATTTCCTGATCCACACACCCACACTTCCCCATCCACACCCCTACACTTCCCCACACCACCAAATTTCCCCAGCAGCCACTAATCTATTTTCTGTCTCTATGGATTTGCCTATTTTGAACATTTCATAAAAATGTGGTTATACAATATGTGGTCCTTTGTGACTTGCTTATTTTACTTAATATATATGTGTATATGGAGAGAGAGAGAGAGATTCATCTATTATAGCATTTATCAAGAATTAATTCCTGTGTACTGCCAAATAGTATTTCATTGTATGGATGTACACATTTTATTTATACACTAACTGACTGACATTTATATTGTTTACATTTTTTGGCTGGTATGAATGATAGCCAAATGAACATTCATATAGGGGTTTTTGCATGGGCATATGCTTTCAGTTTTTTGGGTGAAGACCTAGGGGTAGAATTGCTGGGTCATACAGAAACTCTATGCTTAACATATTGATTATCTACCAAACTGTTTTCAAAAGTCCCATTAGCAATGTATATTGGTTCCATTTCTTCACATCCTCATTAAACTTGTTATTATCTATATTTTTTTAATAGCCATTCTAATGGATGTGAAGAGGCATCTCATCGTAATTTGATTTGACTTTCTGTCATGACTAATGATATTCAGGTCTCTATTAAGTGTATTACCGACCATTTACATATCTTCTTTGGAGAAATGTCTATTCAAATCCTTTGATCATTTTTGAAATATTGAGTTATTTGTTTTCTTGTTATTGAGTTTTAAGTTTTATAAATATATTCTTGATACAAAGTCCTTACAGATATATAATTTACAATTATTTTCTCTCAACTTGTGGGTTATCTTCATTTGATGAAATCACATGAAGTGCAAATGTTTTTAACTTTGCTTAAGTAAAATTTGTCTTTTTTTTTTTTTTTGCATGTGCTTTTGGTGTTGTATCTATGAAATCATTGTCTGTCACAAGATCACAAATATTTATTCCTATGTTTTAAATACAAATGAGCCAAATATCCTTTGGGTATGTCTTTTATGCTCTTTATTTCTTCACAGCAGACTGAGACCCATTAGCTAGCTCAAAGGCTGGCAGCACCAAACTTAAAATATGCACATGCAGTTGTTTTAAACATAAGCCCAAATAAACAGATTTTTAGCCATTTAGAGCCTGCTCTGCATACCCTAGGAAACTGCCCAACATCTACCCGCCGTAGATGAGATAAGCCCAATGTTACAAAGACTCTAAGTGACTACTGCCCTTTGAGTTCTCTGCCTCAGAGACTCCCCTGCTGTGCTGCTGAGTGCCATCACCCAGATGCCCAGTCACCTTTCCTATCCTCTATTCTGGAAGTCTCTTTGCTCCCATCCCCTTCTGAATGGTGGTTCCCCTTAGCCTCTGCATAGTTTCAAGATGTGAAGGGTTCCTTCCTCCTGCATACTTGTTGAAGCAGCACCCTCATAAAGCTTCTGCATGTTACTGCCAACAAGTGGTCATATATTTTTCCTTGATCAGTTCAGAAATCCTTGAATTACTTTCCTGTAGTTTTCTTCTAATTCATTTTGACTTAATTTTTGTAGATGGTATGGGGTAGAGGTATAATTAATGCTTTTGCGTGTGGCTATTCAGTTGTCTCAGCACCATTTGTTGAAAAGATTATTTACCCCATTGAATGGTCTTGACACCTTGTTGAAAATCAATTGACTGTGCACATACAGGTTTATTTCTGGACTCTCAATTCTATTCTATTGCTCTATGTTTATCTTCATGCCTGTACTACACTGTCTTTATTACTGTAATTGAAATGGAAAAGTGTGAATCCTCCAACTTTAGAAATGAATAGATTCTGTAAGATAAAAGGCAAAAGGAACTGCATATAAGTTGTGTGCTTTTCTTGATAAAGTTGTTTTTCATGAGGGTATGGTTTAAAAGTTCTGATACTTCTGTACATGTATAGTGGAGTTGCACAATTTAATAAGTGGATGGCAATAATGAGACAGTTTTTTTCTTACACACTTCAGTTAGATTGTTTCATATATTTGTAATACAGTTAGATTCTTTTGTCATAGTCTACATTCTTTCCTGGAATCCCCTGACCCCTAAATAAATTTTTAAAAATTTGACTATATTAAGGTTCACTTTTTGTGCTATAAAGTACTATGGGTTTTGAAAAATGCATAATGTCATGTCTTCACAATTACAGTATTATACAGAATAATTACACCACCCTAAATATTCCTGTGTTTCACCTCTTTGACTCCTACCTCTCTCTTTGGATCCCTGGTAATCACTGAAACTTCTACGGTCTCCGTAGGTTTTTCCTTTTCAGAAATCATGTAGTATGTAGCCTTTTCAGATTGAGGTTTTTATTTAACAACATGTATTTAAGGTTCAGACATATATTTTGTGGCTTAATAGTCCATTTCTTTTTAGACTATATTTTATTTTTTTAAAGCCATTTATGTCCACAGAAAATTGAACAGAATTATAGAGAATTCTCATACGCCTCCTTCTCTCCCACACACAACTTTCCCTACTGTCAACAACCTATACCATTATTGCAATCAATGAATCTACATTGACATATCATTATCACCCAAAATTCATAGTTTATACTAGGGCTCATTCTTGGTCTTGTACATTCTATGGGTTTTAACAGACGCATAATAACATGTATCTACCATCAAAGTCTCATACAGAAGTGGACATTGGAGACTCTGAAGGGAGAAGGTGGGAAGATGTAGAGGAACGAAAAATCACCCATTGGGTATAATGTACATAGGTGGGGATGGTGGGTATGCTTAACCCCAGACTTCTTTGGCATGCTACAATGCATCCATGGAACCAAAAACTATTTGTACCCCCTAAAGCTATTGAAATAAAGAGAGAGAAAAGAAGATAACAGTGCAAAAAAAAAAAAAAAAGAGTATAATACAGAATATTTTCACCACTCTTAAAGATCCCCTGTGTTTGGCTAGTCATCTCTTCCTTACCCCATACCCAGACAACAACTGTCTCCATAATTTTTCCTTTTTCCAGAATGTTATATAGTTGGAATCATACAGTATGTATTCTTTTTAGATTAACTTTTTTCACTTAATAATATGTATTTAAGATTTCTCCATGGCTGTTCATGGCATGATTGCTTTTTTTTTTTTTTTGGTAGTACTGAATAATAATCCATTGCTTGGATACACAAGTTTATTTATTCATTCACATACTGAAGAACATCTTGATAACCTCCAAGTTTTGCTAATTATGAATAAAGTTGCTATAAACATGTGTGTGCAAGTTTTTGCATGAACATAAAATTTTATCTTCTTTAGGTAAATGCCAAGGAACAAAATTACTGGACCGTACACTTAGTTTTATAAGAAATTGCCAAAATGTCTTCCAAAGTAGCTGTACCATTTTGCATCCTCACCAGTAATATATGAGAGTGCCTGTTGCTCCACCTCTTCAAAAGCATTTGATGTTGTCAGAATTTTGGATTTTCACCAATCTAACAAGTGTTTAGCGGTATCCAACTGTTGTTTTAAGTTGTGAACCCCTAATGACAGATAATGTGACCATCTTTTTATATGCTTAGTTACCATCTGCCTATTTTCTTTGGCCAGTCTTTTGTTCAGATCTTTTGCCCATTTTAAAATAGGTTTGTTTTGTATTTCCTTATTGTTGAGATTTAAGAGTTATTTTTGGTATATTTTAAGCAAGAGTCCTGTATCAGATATGTCTCTGGAATATATTTGCACCTAGTCTGTGACTTGTATTATTCTCTTAACAGTGTCATTTGCAGAGCAGAAGTTTTTAATTTTGTAAGTTTCAGCTTATCAATTATTTTTTTCCCATGGATCATGTCTTTTGTCTTGTATCTAAAACAATCATCACCAAACCCAAGGTCATCTAGATTTTCTCCTATTTTATCTTCTAGGAATGTTACAGTGTTTCATTTTACATTTAGGTCTCTGAGCCATTTTAAGTTAATTTTGTGAAGGGTGTTAGATTGTCCAGATTCTTTTATTCTTTCTTTCTTTTCAAACAAGTGGATGTCTAATTATTCTAACACTCTTGTTGAAAAGATTGTCTTTTCTTCATAGTATTACCACATTGCTCCTTTACTAAAGATTAGTTGACTATACTTATGTGGGTCTATTTCTGGTCTCTCTAGTTGGTTCCAAGGTCTATTTGTCTGTTCTTTAATCAAGCCCACACTACCTTGATTACTGCAGTTTTGTAGTACAAAGTACTGAAGTTGGGTAATGTCAGTCCTGATCTGGTCCTTCTCCAATATTGGGCTGGTTATTCTGGGCCTTTTATTTCTCCACATAAACTTTGGAATCAGTTTGTCAATGATGTCCACAAAATAACTTGCTGTTTCTATCTTTGGGAAAAGATTGTAGAAAATCTGTATAGTTTCTCTTTAAAAGTTTAGTCGAATTCATCAGTACACCCACCTAGGCCTGATGCTTTCTGTTTTGGAAGGTCCTTAGTTATTGATTCAATTCAATTGTTGCATATAGGTCTCTTTAGATTGTTTCTTCTTGTCCAAGTTTTGGCAGATTGTGTCTCTCAAGGACTTGGTTTGTTTCACCTACTATCTTTTTTTTTGATTTGGGATATTACTCTGTTGCCCAGGCTGGAGTGCAGTAGCATTTTCATAGCTCACTATAACCTTAACCTCCTGGACTTAGTTGATCCTCCTGCCTCAGCCTCCTGAGTAGCTGGGACTTAAGGTATGCACCACCATGCCCAGCTAATTTTTTGGTTTTTTTTTTTTTTGTAGATACAAGATCTTACTATGTTGCCCAGGCTGGTCTCAAACTCTTGGGCTCAAGTAATCCTCTCACCTCAGTCTCCCAAAGTGCTGGAATTGCAGACTTGAGTCACCATGTCTTACACCTTTATCATCTTTTTAATGTCTGTAAAGTCTGTAGTGTTGTCCTCCTCTTTTATTTTTGATATTAGTATTTTGTATCTCCTCTCATTTTTTTTCTAGGCCTCTATTGATTTTATATTTTCAATGCCATTGATTTCTGCTCTAATTTTTATTGTTTCTCCTTCTGCTTCCTTTGGTTTTAATTTGCTTTTCTTTTTCTAGTTTCCTAAGGTAGAAACTTAGATTATTGATTTGAGATATTGAGTATCACAGAGAACAGTAAGTGGTTTTTTCTTCTTTTAATCATGAAGTACACATTTCATTCTTGTGAGAATACTTTTTTGTTTGCCAGATATTTACTGAGCACCTACCATGTGACAGACACTGTACACTTCTGAACATTTTGCCATTTAAAAAAACACCAAGATAATCCAATTAAGAAATTATAGGTAGCAAAATGCATATAAAGACTGACGATTCTGAATGAGTTGCCTTTTCTTCCTTTACCCTTTTTCTCAGTGTATTACTTGCTGGAGGATTTCTAGTTTCATGAGAAATAGGCTTTATTTGGCCGTCTTGCTTGGCCCAAAAGCGTAGTTAATATTTCTATCCCACTCTTATTCTTGCCTCTCCCTCAGCTCTGAGCTTAGAAACTCTGACCACTGGCCTCTAGAGAAGTCCTCAAGGTTTGCGGGGGCATTGAGCATGAATGACATTTTTACCACATAGAACTCTACTCCTCTATTTTTTTTTTTTGAGGTCTAGATTTTGCATTTAAAAAATAAATTTCCAAGGCATCACTCTTTATGTTATAGGACCTTGAAATAATTGAAAGGGCAGACCGAGAGTGGGAAGCCATTTTCATCTTGCTCTTAAACCCTGACGCAATGATGAGAAAGTAGAAGCTATGTTTTTAGAGAAATGCACACTTTAGGTAAAATTAACTTTACCGACTTTGGCTTTTCAGAAACAGACTTCCTGATGCCAGGTATCAGAGGTATCTCATAGCGGCAATCAAGCTTGCCTAGAGTAAAGGGAATTTTCAAGACCTAAGACATCATGCACTGGGCAAGGATTGTAAAAGTCATGAAACTTGTAATCACAAAAGTTATGACCACTCAGAGAGAGAGCAGGTAGGGATTCGATCTTCCAGTAAATTGGGCACTATCTACAGGGAAGCCAAGGATCTCCAAAGCTACCCACTGGGAATGCCTAGGAGATAAGGGGAAGTGCACCCTCCATTAGCTCTAAGGAATGTCGTTCTGGAAGGTGCAGGAGAATTATAATCCTTGTCACGCCCTTCTCTAGGAACTGCAATAATGTGGGCAGACATTAGTGGGTTTCTGTGTCACAGGTTCTCCAGGACATCCACAGGTGGTCGATAAGGAAGTCATGGTAGTCATATCTACCTGATTGCAACATCTCCAAGGAAAAGGATTTAAGCCAGGGCTTTGGGGGCTATGATGCCACACTCACCTAGAGTGTGGGCCCGCTCCCTGTCTGTGGGGAGTGAACTTTTCTTAAATAAATCTTATCTTCTTTCACCTCTGTGTGTTGCAATTCTTTGCATTTACTCGGATCCCTGGGTTGCCAGCGTGGCACCTCTGGCACGCCGGCTCCGGCGGTGCTGTGCCTCCCTGAGCCTCCCTCTGCCTCTCCTCTCCCTCTCCATCCATCCACCCTCACCCTATCTAGACCCTAACAATAATAAACCAATTTTTTTCTGTTAATATAGGAATTTTTCTGTGATCTTTAGTGAGGTAAATTTTCAAAATTCACTTATTACATACTTACTTGATTTCCTAGTAACTTCCAGAAAAAGAACAGGATGGAGAATTGTTAGGCAATTTGAGATACACAAATTGCTTATGGAACTGACTTCCAACTAGTTCCTAGTTTAGGTCATAACTAAGAATCAGAAAACAACAGAGCCCAGGATTAGGGTGAGACAAGTGAAACAATTGCCTTTGTGCAAAATTTATGGAATGCCAAAACAAAAATCTTAAGATGACTATTATTTTAACACAATATTTTTAAAAATCAAAATTAAGGTGAAAGTTCCATAACAAACCAAATAGATGTTATATTGCCATACTGAACCACCACATCTGAGGTAAAAGGAAAAATGTATGCCCCTATATTAATGTTCTGTGTATTCTTAATGGTTACTTTTTTCAAAAAAGTACTTGAAAAAATATTGAAACACTTAAAAGTAGGTTTAAATATTTTATTTGTACCAAAACCAGAATTTACTACAATTTTATTTTCCTGATTTTAATTGGAGTAATTTCATCAGTAGCTTTAAAAATACTTTGGGGAGAAACCAACCATTTAAAAATGTACATAAAAGCATGTGTATCGGAGCAAATAGTTTTTCTTTTGCTTTCTGCTCCAATATGACTTTCACATGGAACTGGAAACAAAAAAATAATTAGTTCAATGTTTTACATGATGAGTTAAACAACTTGGAATCTAACACGAAACTTTGGCTATATGATTCATTCAATCAAGTAAAATAAATCATCTAAAGAGGTTTCCCTTTATACATTTTGAATTGCTTCAGTGCTTACTTTTACTGGGTGTCAGATATTTGTACTCATAAAAACAAAGTCAAAAAAGAAAGTTGTGGGGGTTTAGAATGGATTCCTTCCTATTGAATACACTTAAGATATATTTTTATAATTTCAGGTCCATTGTGAACAGAATTATCAGGAATTTGGAACAGAAGTTATGATGCTTTGAGAAAGTAGATTATAACTATAGAGTTATACCTTCAAAATTTTAAAATTGGAAATAGCTTTGCTGTTTCTCTCTACCCTGGCGTGTTTTTGAGTTTATTTTTCTCCTGTTCAATAAGTTTGCAGTCCTCCTAAAAATGAAAGTAAAAATGCCACAAATATGCTTGAACTCCAAATCAATGTTAATATGAAAGGAGAATTTTGGCCACGTTTTGTTTGGAGTCGAATATAAAATTAAGAACTACATGCGCAGATTTCATAACTTGAATTTGCAAAAGATATTTTGAGCCCTCTCTTGGCAAAAATTATATTCCATTATGATTCCGAGTCGCACTGTAAAAAGAATCAGTTTAGAAATTTGGGTTTAAGAAGTGTAACGTGTAGTTTCCTTGAAAAAATATTACACTGAACGATCAAATGCTTCATTGCTGCTGGAGCTTTTTGTAAATTAATCAAATTGAGTGCAGTGTGCAGGGGGAGGGGTAATTTATTAAGTAGAGAGCTAGTGAAGACATACCAAGGGAAAGGCCATCTGCTAAGTGGTGGGGAGAGAAAAATCAGAGACGATACAGAGTGCCTGAAAGTGCCCACGTGTATGTAAACCGGGCAGTGTAGACTCCAGAAATTTTGCCAAGGAGCTTGCGACTGAATTTCGGTTGAGCAACGGCTGACGCTGAGTGGAAAGGAGATAAAAGACTTTTTAGGCAGAGGGAAGTCCAGATGCCAAAGGGAGGAGGAGATGAGGGAGAACACAAGTAACCACTTGAAACTGAATGCAGCTTGAAGCTTCTAAAGGCGGTGTGAGTGAGGGAGGAAACGGTCTCAACGGAGTCAGTGAACTGGAGTAAACGTCCTCTCCCCAGGCTGACTAAAACCTTGTGGGAGCAAATGAGCAACAGAAATGAAAAGAGCATCTGCTGTTCTTTCGATAAACTCAGGGACAGGAGCCGGCAGACCACGGGCAGGCAAGTAAGACGGGTATCAATTCTCCAGAAAAGTAGATAGGAGCATTCAACAAGTGGGATGTGTATTTGCGTTGTTTCAAGGTGAAGAGTAGTGGTCCATCAGGTGGCCACCAAGCCTGAGTACTTGAAAGGAGGAGCTCACAAAGTACTTTAATGAAAAGGAGTTTTGAGCTGTCAGTTCCAAATGATTCTGTTAATACCTTATAGTGTTAACCTTTCCCCTCAAAATGTTTGTCTTTCCACAGCATTGAACAAATAGCTGAGATCCTGTTGTGTCTATCACCTGCTGAAGCTGCCAATCTTAAAGAAGGAATCAATTTCTTTCGAAATAAGAGCACTGGCAAAGACTACATCTTATACAAGAATAAGCACCAACTGAGGGCATGCAAGAATATGTGCAAGCACCAAGGAGGCCTATTCATAAAAGATATCGAGGACTCAGCTGGAAGGTACGAAGAGTGCTTTGCTTTCTCACTGGTAACCCTTCTTGCAATTAGATTTCTTTTTGGTTTTATATTCAAAGACCCAAGCCTCCTATAGGTTTTCTATCTCACTGCCCCTAGAAGTGTGTGTGTGTGTGTGTGTGTGTGTGTGTGTGTGTGTGTGTTAGGGGGGCACTTTTCCAAACCTTGTTGGAGAGCAGATAGAATTTTTTTGGGGGGGTCTCCCTTGCATAATGGCAAAGAAGACAGTCACCTAAGCCTAGAATGTTCCCACACCTGCACACAGATTTTCTTCACTGCATACCTAGTTTCAGGGTCAAGCCCCACATATTATTTGATTTTCAAATGCTAACCGCTGTTGCACCTGTGGCTTGCCTGGCTCCTCAGGCGGGGCTGCCAGATTGGCAGGTTGAAATACAGGATGACCAGTTCGATGTACATTTCAGGTAAATAATGAATACATTTTTAGTATTAATATGTCCAAAGTAGTCAATAGGACAACATTTTAGCTGGCAACACTACTCTAGGAGAATTTTGATGGCCTTCCATCTTCTCAATTGATTCAAGTCAGGGAAGCCTCAGATGTGTGTAAGCTTTTGTCTGTACTCCAGGGTGTTGAGGCTTTTCTATTCTAACTGTTGCAGTTAAGAGACTCTGGTTTTCCTTTCTTCTCTCTCTGTAGTGAGCCACTTTGTGACAGACAGACAGGACAACTAACTGGGAAAGAACCCCTTCCCCATTTCTCCCTTGCACTCACCATTTGAAACAGGCTGCCACTTTGCCTGATGATCACAAACATTTCCTTTCAATAAATAAGCCTACCAGCCACAAAAACCTTTTAACATCAAGTTCCTGTCTGCAGAGGGCTAAGGACTTGCCCCACATGGGCACAAATACATTTAGCTTGTCCAAAAGTAACCTTTGCTTCATTATAAAAGAAAAAATCACACCCCTGGGTGGAGATTTAAAATGCTAATGATGGCTTGGCACAGTTGCTCATACTTGTAATCTCAGGAGTTTGAGACCAATCTGGGCAACATAGACCTTGTCTCTACAAAAAAATTAAAAAATCAGATGGGTGTGATGGTGCATACCTGTAGTCCCACCTACTTGGGAGGCTGAGGCGGGAGAATTGCTTGATCCCAGAAGTTGAAAGCTGCAGTGAGCCAGGATCATGCCACTGCACTCCAGCCTGGGCAACAGTGAGACCCTGACTCAAAAAAAAGAAAAAAGATGCTAATGGAACATGCAATGCATGTTGAGGGTGTGGCATGAAACTGTGCAAATGTGATCCTCAGTCCACTCTGAACATATGACGATGACTGCTGGAAGACAAAAGTCTAAGCTACCCTGCTTAGAGCCAGCAGTAGACTCCTTTCAGTTGTTGTCTCCTTTTCTGCTTTAGCCGAAAGCCCCTAATAAACAGACTTGCTCAAGTTTATAGGACTCAGTTTATTCCTATTTACTGAGAAACAAGATCCCAATGCCAGTAACATTCCTGTCAGCCAACATGGGGTGAGGGGTCCCGGACCCCTGACCAAAAGGACAGCTCCCCACAGTGGCAGACAAGGGGCCACCTGATCATTTTCTTTGGTGTCTCTACTACTGGGTGAGTTCTCTAGTGGCTCGGGGACTCCATGGTCACCCCCTTGAACAATGTTGTCCATCTCCCCTTTTTATTAGCTGCTGTATTTTCTTACTCCTCTTTTCATTCTGCCATATCTCATCTGTCCCTTCTATTCAGCTGAAACCCAACAGTCGCTGGCTCTGGAGTGTTCTCCAGTCCGGACTTTTTTCTTATCAGGTCAGGCTATGAGACTTTTTTATCTCCATCAGTTCGTCATGGTAAGATGCTCCTTCATCCTCTCTTGGAAATCAGTTCCTGGCCACCAGTTTCTCTCTGTTCTGGTCTGGTTATCAGGTCAGGCTCTGGGATTTTTATATCAGTCAGTTTGTCATGGTCAGATGCTCCTTCATCCGCTCTTGGAAATCAGTTCCTGGCAACCGGTTTCCCTCTCTTCAGGTCTGGTTGTCACGTCAGGCTTTGAGATTTTTGATCTTGGTCAAGTCTTTATGGTCAAGTGCTCCTTCACCCACTGATAAATCATTTCTTGGAAACCAATTTCCCTCTGTTCAGATCTGGTCCTTCCTTTTTCCTGTCCCTTCTGTTTTCAACCCAATCGCCCTGGCCGGCCTCCAGCCCACAACTTACCTGGGCTGAATTTTTCTTACCTGAGTAACACCTCCTCTTTAAGTTCACCTCCTCCTTGTCTCTCATTGTTACTGTCCCTTTTCTTATTCTTCTGATATTGTGTTGCCTCTGCATGGGCGTGAGGTGACATTGCTTCTCACTAGGCCCCAGCACTTTGGGCTGCTTTGTGAGACATTCAACTTCCTGCCCACCCAGTGTTGACTGAAAGAGAGTTCCTGATACTGTTCTAAGTCAAAAAAATAAAAATAAAAAACTGGCAATCTTGATTTCTGTTTTGTTTCTGATTTTAGATGTTACCAGTATCTTTCCTAAACTTTTGTTGAAATTGTCCTGTTTCTAGATTAGATTAAATATCAGATAGCAACTTGAAGTTCTGTTTTGTTTCAAATTTTAAAACTTCTTGAAATTTCCTCAACTTCTGTCATCCTTGTGGAGCTCAGAAGTCTGTGGTCTGTCTTGTCATTTGTCAAAACAAAAGTGCACTCCCCAAATGATCCTTGTTATATGTGCAAATGGTCCCTGCACACCTCTTAGCTATCTAGCTCGATAATCTTTTTCCTCGTTTTGTCGGCTTAGTCTGCTATCTTATTTCATATTATAAGGTAATTATTAATAAATATAAAATCAGAGTTAGGACAACTTGAAGCTGGTATAAAATTTATAGTCTCTTAGAATTTAAGGGCTATTTGGGGGAAAGCCACGTTTACGGGAGACTGGTTCCTCTTAATATGCCTCTTCGTTCCTGCCTCCCACTTCCTTGTCCTCTTTAATCTATCTGGCCCTCCTTAAAGAGGTAAAGGGGTTGGAATGAATGGGACAAAGAATCATACTACAATCCCGAGAAGCTGGTTGCCTGCCAGAGACAAAACTCCAGCCCTAACTTGGTCCCTTAATTGTAGAAAACCAGCTCTACTGTGGGAAGTACTCTAGGCATTCCAAAAGATTCTTTCCTGGAATACATTCTTGATAGTCGGGATCAAGTCAAACTAGATGGGCAATGTTTTTTTACAACATTGCCTGGCCTCAGTTCCCCCTTGAAAGACCCAGAGAAATGGCCAGAAAATGGTTCTATGAGTTATAATACCATCCTGTAGTTAGATCTTTACTGTAGAAACTCCAACAAATGGTCTGAAGTTCCTTATGTCCACACTTTTATGAAGCTCTGTCAGGATCTCAAACTTGGGACTTTTCCAGGGTTTGTGTAGCTTCCCTGGGACAGGTGCCCAAGAAAAGCTGAGCTTCTGCTATAAACTTTGACTCCCTTGATCCTATCTTGTCAACTTTTTTCTGGAGGCAACAACCAGAACAAGAAGGAGAGCCAGGGCCATCGTTACCTCCTGGTGAGCCTTCTGACCAGCTAGAGTCTTGCCTCATACTGAGCAGGGGCAGGCATGTATGTACCACATTCTCCCATCCACTTCTCCAAATTCAATTATTTCTCCTTGAGTTCTCCTTGTAGCTGTTATCTGAATAAACTGTCTTTGCTAGTTTCCAGGTTCTGGTTAAGAACAAAGACCTACCTGTTCTGTCCTACCTATCAGCCACTTTTCTTCTTGACACTAACCAAGATCAACATATCTTACAAGCAATGATTCCATTTCTAAAGTTTAACAATTTTCACACAATCTCTCCTGCTTGGGAAGCTGATGTCTTCCTCCTGTGTACCTGCCATGTATCAGCACACGGTTCTGCCAGTTTTCCCTTTCTGGTCCAGTATGTTAAATAGCTGCAGTTGGAATGTTCTGTCTTAATTGTTGAAAGTTTGTTGGCTACTCATTAATGAGAAAGGAGGAGTCATAAAATAATCTTTTATCAATTGAAGTGTGGAATGTGGTTTTTGCCTTGTAACTAGAAAAGAACATAAAATTATTCTGGATATAGTGAAGCTCAGAAAAGTCAGCAATGACTCACCTATATGTTTAAGTAGATGTTTTTAGTTAAAAAAAATTTTTTTTTTGAGTTAGAGTCTCACTCTGTTGCCCAGGCTGGAGTGCAGTGGCACGCTCATGGCCACCCTAGCATCGACCTGCTGGGCTCCGGTGATCCTTCCACCTCAGCCTTCCAAGTAGCTGGAACTACAGGTGCACACTACCACGCCCGGCTAATTTTTGATCTATTGTAGAGACGAGGTCTTGCCAAGTTGCACGGGCTGGTCTCTAACCCGTGGGCTCAGGCAATCCACTCGCCTCAGCTGCTGGGATTATAGGCTGAGCCACTGAGCCCGGCCTTAAAATTTTGATACTTTTGATTTGAGACATATTTATTTGTAAAAAAAATTGTTTAAAAAAAATTTGAAAACCCCAACAAAAACGCCTTCAGAAATACTACCAAAATAAAGAGAAGAAACGGAACTATTTGTACTCCACCTTCAACCCCCTTCCCTTTCAAAGCTCTGAAGAGAAATGTGGTAGGGGAAGGGTAGGGGAAGGGATTAAGCATCCTGTTTTGACACAAGTGGGTTCTCATTTTGAAACAGGCTTGCTAGCAGTAAGTAAAAATACAGGACACGCAATTAAATTTAAATTACAAATAAACAACAACACTTTTTTTTAGAATAAGTACGTCTTGAATATTGTATAAAGTGTACTTATATTTAAAAATTATTTGTTGTTTACCTGAAATTCATATTTAACTATGCATCTTGTATTTGATCTTGCATCTATGCTCTGAAATCTTAAGCTATAAAGAGATCTCTCTCTTTTATTTTGAAATATGAAAATTTTAGTTGAACACTCTTCTAGAAGTCAAGGATTGTAGAGTGATTGTTGATCATAGATGTGTATTTACTACTACAGTCTTTCCTTGTATTGGCCCCAATTGCATCTTATCTGTCTTAGCTTTTATTAGAGCTATTTCTGAAGACTTCCTTATTCTCTTGTCTCTGTTGATCTCGAACACGTGTCATTTTGTGGAAAGTGAAAGATTTATTTGTTCTGAAGAGAAACCAGAACATAACATGTCATTTTGTGACATGGAGTTTATCTTCATTTTTTAAATCACCTATTGATGATTAGTCTAAATTTCCTTGGATATTTGAGTATTACCTACTAATAGCTTTTTTTCATGTATTTTGTGTTTAACCAACTAGTTCCATAATAATTTCATCATAAAGTAATTTATTTAAGCCTAATCAAGATTAATTTTTATTTTTGCCATTTCATAAACCTAAGTATTTTTCATCCAGGTCTGTTAGATGCACAAAGCACAACTGGAAGTTAGATGTGAGCACCATGAAGTACATCAATCCTCCAGAAAGCTTTTGTCAAGACGAGTTGGGTAAATACCATCAATATGGATAAATGTATTTCGCTATTATTGTTATTGGGGTTCTTCTTGTCAACTTATTTCCAATTTCACTTGAAGTTTTGGATATATTCTGATTTTAAATGGTCAAATCTCTTTTTTAAAGATATGAGGTAACTTAATTTTGTGAAAAATGGAATCAAAAGGCAAAAATAACAAATATAAACTTTCTTTTACAATATATGCTCCATCAAGGTAAAGACACTTTTGTAAGTAATGATATCAGCCATTTAGTCTATCCCTAAAAATCTTAGGGTCCTGGGAATCTAAGTATGTCAATACAATCTTTTTTACTCTATTAATTGAAGAGAAAAGGGCACTTGTGAAAGATTTTTTTTTTTTTTGGTAAGGTTAGGAAACAAAGAGGGTAGATGAAGCTGAATCAAGGCTTTAAGGTGACTACCTAATGATTTCCCATCGAAACCCGTGCAAAATTGCCCTTGTTTGATGAGAAGAGTGAGCAGGAACATTGTCTTGGTGGAAAAGGACTTTCTTGTGAAGATTTCCCAGATGTTTTTCTGCTAAAACTTTGAAACATCTGTTTTCAAATACTGTCATAATAAGCAGATGTTATTGTTCTCTCTCCCTGCAGAAAATCAACAAGCAAAACGCCATAAGCATTGCCAAAAAAACTGTTGCTATGACTTTTGTTTTTGTCCGGTCTGCTTTTTCTTTGGCTAGACCACTTCTACCTCTTGGTAGCCATTGCTTGATTATGCTATGTCTTCAGAATCATACTAGTTGATCCATGTTTTCTCTCTTATTACAATTTTTTTGAAGAAATGCTTTTCAGAATCTTGATCTCACTTGTTTAAAATTTCCACTGAAAGCTCCGCTTTTGTCTGCAGCTAACCTGGTCACACTGATTTTGCAAAGCTTGCTCAACTTTAATTTTTCAGTCATAATTGTGTAAGATGAGCCAATGGAAATGTCCATGGTGTTGGCTATTGTTTGTGCTAGTAACCGTCAGTCCTCTTCAATTAGGGCACATGCAAGTTGATTTTTTTCCTCACAGAAGGCAGTGGATGGTTTGCCTCTGAGGGCTTCCTTTTCAACATTGTCTTGTACCTTCTTAAAATGAGTTATCCATTTGCAAACTACTATTTTCTTTGGTGCATTGTTTGTCCTCATACACTTTCCATAAAAACATCGATGATTTTACAATTCTGTCACCCAACACCATAAATATGATGTTTGTTCTTGCTTCAGTTTTAGTGTAATTCATGTTGCTTTGATGGGGGGCTCTTTTCAACCTGTTTTATCTTTCTTAGTACCTCAAACTAGATCCTGTTCAGACATGTTAAAACAAGTTAGTATGAATTTATTTTGATGCAAAAAAATTGAAATCAATGCATTGTTTTTCATAATACTAATTTTCCACAAAATTTTTGAAGACCTTTGGTGATTAACATTAATATCCTAAATAGAAGATTTCTCCAAAATATCAGCTCATTTTTTAAAAAGGGGAAAATCATGTCTACTTCAATATATGCATAAGTGTCATTTGATGAATTTTAATATGTATAATAACTCTTAGTAGACAAGTATTAAAAGAGGATATCTTTTAATCTCGCCAAGTTGCCCGGGTGGGTCTCGAACCCGCGGGCTCAGGCAATCCACTCACCTTGCCCTCCCAAAGTGCTGGGATTACAGGCTGAGTCACCGAGCCCAGCCTTGAAAGTGTTTTTACTGCATATTCTTCAAGTAGAGAATACACACACACATAAAATATTCAAAAGGTACAAAATGATATATAGCCCAAACTAAGTTTTCTTTCCCTGTCTGATGCCCAGTCACCGAGTTCCCTCCTTAATAGCAACAACCATTATCAATTAGTTTTCTGTTAATCTTTCTACAGACATTCTTTGCATTTATAAGCTTATATATATCTATAATCTCCCCTTCTATAGTAGCAGACCACACACATTGTTCGCTACTTTGCTTTTTTCTGAATAACTATTGAGTTTATAAAATAAAAGAAAGATAATATTGGACATCTTTGATCAGCAATGTGTTGGCCCAGAAATTACTAGGGAGACTTCAACCTCCTCTTTCCTTCTATCTGTTAATATGCATGGAGGTTTCTGTTTGTATAGGCACATGAGGGAGACACAGAAGGGAATTGGGTGGTGGAGTCTGTGGTTTGTAGGGAGCTAAAAATAGGAATTATTCTGGCCCTTAGACTGGGTTCGACTGCCTAAACTCAGAAAAGTAGCAGTCAGAAAAATAATGACGCTATTTTAAAAAGAGGGATTTTGGAGATTCATGGGAAGTAGGAATTGGCCAAAAGTCAATTTCTGGCAAAGAAGAGCCATTTAAGAGTCCTAATGGCCACATGAGGCATACGATTAGAGAGGAGTTTATTTCTTCCATCTTCCCTTGGAACCCAATAATGATCTGACACTCCTCAAATTTGTAAGCAGAAAATGTAGAAAATTATAAACTAGAGTAGGAAAGGAAGGAAAAAGCAGACACTATGCAGTTATAGATTGGTGTATGGTACCATTTTGGGGAACTCCCCAAAATATCTTAGGGATACTTGAAAATATGTTAATTTCTGTTCATCTAAACAGTTGGGGGCTCCTGTCATCATAATTTGGGTGTAAAGATAGACTGTAAATTTATTTTATGTTCCCAATCTAGTGAGGCCTGGGAAAATTGGGTTACATGTAAAAATGGGAAATACTAAATATGTAACATATGCAATACCTTGTAATAGGCTGGTGAAATGAAGGTTTAGGTTGCAAAACAGCAGATACTTATTCTGAGTTGAAGTCCTGTAGCAGGACTTACAAAATAAGAGGCTGAGACTGAGTAGATCATTCTTAAGCTCGTCACCCTTATTAGTAATATAAAAGGTAGAGAAGGAGATTGAAATATAACTTATTAGGACAATTTCTTTGGAGAGCTGTACTGAGAATCCATGTTGTCTACAGGGGCAAGTTCTGAGGGATGCGGCCCTTCTCCTTAAGCCAGACCTGTAGCTGGACCACCTGGAGAGTTTGATAGGTATTCTCCAGGGCAGGACACAGTAGACTGATATCTGACTCTCCCCTGAGAAATTTCAAGGGTGAAAGATTGGATGGGTAGGTGTGATAGGCAAGCTGAAGAAGCGGTTATGTAAGCCCCACCAGCACTCCTGGAGTTCACTGGGGCCAAGTACAGGTGAGTGTTTCCTAAAATACATGAGATGTGGGCCATGGGTGAGAAAACATGATCCTGGAGTCATCCAGGCCCTTTCCAAAAGGGTTACAGAGAAAAGTTGGGCATATCACTATATTACTAGGGACTAAGGACAGCAGGAGTAACCAGGTAGTTACTTTTGAGACACCCAGATACAGAGAACTTAAAGTAAATGTTTCCAAATAATTGGATGGATTCTTAAAATAACCCACTAAATTGTCCCTCAGTAGAATCAGCATTAAGCAAAAGCCAAGGCCAGGTAGTGCTTCTTGTCTATGACCAAAGGACTTTCGTTCTCTTTAACTCTCCATTTTTCTCCAGTTCCATGTCTGAAAGGATCAGAAACGTTAGATGAAAGATTCGGTGAAGGAGTGAGGGGAGAGGAGGAATAGAAGCCCTGGGTGAGAAGAGAAAAGAAGCCAACCGTAGCCAGGGGTGGCGAGAGTCTTCAACTTTTACTCAAGTTCAGGGTTTTGAGGGCTACATGTTGCTGAATATTTCTTTTTTCTTTTTTTTATTATAAAGATATGGGGTACAATTCAAGGTTAGGTATACAAACATTGATTATGCAGGTACCCTTGTTGATGAGGTATGGCCCTCTCTCCCCTAGCAGTTTCCCTCAACTGCAAATCCCACTCCCCTCCCCTGACAGTTTTCCACTACTGCCAATCCCTTTCTTATAGTATTATAATTGTTCAAAATTCACTTATGAGTGAGAACATATGGTACTCCGTTCTTTGTTTCTGTGATAGATCACTGAGTATGATCTACTCTAAATCTATCCAAGTTGCTACGAAGTCCATATGTTTGTATAATATTCCACTGTGTATATGTACCACACTTTTTTCATCCATTCTGCTTTGATTTCAGTGTTGACCCAGTAGTTGTTCAGCATCATGCTGTTTAGTGTCCATGTCTTTGTGGGCTTTGGGGAAATGTTGTTGGTGTTGATATTTATTTTTATTCCACTGTGGTCTGAGAAGGTGCATGGCAATATTTCAACCTTATGGAATTTGTTTATGCTTGATTTATGGCCAAGGATGTGATCGATCTTGGAGTATGTTCCATGTGGTGATGAGTAGAATGTATATTCTGTGGTTGTTGGGTGGAATATTCTGTAGGTATTTATTAAGTCCTTTTGGTCAAGTGTCAAGTTTAGATTCTGGATCTCCTTGTTGATTTTTTGCCTCGATGATCTATCTAGGGCTGTTAGTGGGTTATTCAAGTCCCCTGCTATAATAGTGTTCAAGTCAATATCTTTTTTTAGTTTACTTAGTAGTTGCTTTATAAATGTTGGTGCTCCTGTAGTGAGTGCATATATGTTTAGGATGGATATTTCTTGATGGATTGAACCTTTTATCATTATGTAGTGTCCTTTTGTATCTTTTTTACTTTTTGATAGCTTAAAGGTTGTTTTGTCTGATATTAATCTCGACTCCTGCCTTCTTTTGTGATCCATTTGCCTGGAAACTCGTTTTTCATCCTTTAACTTTGAGTCTCTGTAGTGAAATGAGTCTCCTGGATGCAGCAAATAATTGGGTCATGGTTTCTTATCCAGTTTGCCATTCTGTGTCTTTCAGTGGTGCATTTAGTCCATTCACATTCAGGCTGATTATTGAAATGTGATTGTTTATCGCTGTCATGAGGTTCTTGTACAGTTTTTTCTTTGTTTGCTTGTTTTCTTTTGGCTTTGGGGTTAATGTGTGTGTGTGTTTTCAAGTTTCTTGTTGTACTGTATTCTCTGTTGATTCTGTGCTCTGCTGTTCTCTTGGGAAGTGTGTGGTCATTCTTTTTTTCCTTTCTTCTGTGCTTAATACCTTTTTAAGTGTTTCCCGTAGAGCTGGTCTGGAAGCTGCATAATCTCTTAGGGATTGGATATCTGGGAAGGATTTTAATTCTCCATCACTGATGAAGCTGAGCTTGGCTGGACAGGAAATTCTTGGTTGAAATTGTTTATCTTTGAAGACTTTGAATATAGGGTTCCAGTCCCTTCTTGCTTGTAGTGTTTCTGCCGATAGGTCTGCTGCTATACTGACTGTTTTACCCCAGTAGGTAGTCTGAACTTTCTTGCTGCCTTTAGGACTTGTTCTTTTGTGCCTACTTTGTGTTGGTGAATTACTAGGTGTCTAGGGGTTGGTCTTCTCATTTGATGTCTTGTGAGTTCTCTGTATCCCTTGTGCTTGGCTGGTCACATCTCTGGTGAGATGGGAAAGTTATCTTGGATTACCTCCTAGAATACTTGCTCCAAGTTGTTTTCCATTTCTCTTTCTTCTTCTGGGATACTAATCAGGTGTACGTTCAGTCTTTTGATGTAATCGCATATCTCTTGTAGGCTTTGTTCTTTTTTTCTGAGTCTTCTTCCGATGCTTTTTACAGATCGGGTTAATTCCATATTATGGTCTTCAAGTTCTGAGAGTCTTTCTTCAGCTAGATTAATTCTGCTTTCCTTGCTTGTCATCTTGTTATTTATTTCCTGGATGAAATTTTTTATTGCCAAAATCTCTGTTACAAGTTCTTTCAGTGTTGCATCTTGTCTTTCTTGAGTCTTATTAATTCTTTCTATCCATTCCCTAATCCCTGTCATATTCTGGGGCCAGTCATTCGTGACTTCCATTGTTTGGGCACCAGGGTCTGATTTTTCAGTAGTTTTGTCTTTGGTAGACTTGGAATTGCCTGAGGTCTTCCTTTGGTTTTCCCTCATTTGTGACAGATCTCTTGTTTTTCTCTTTAGGTCTGTTTTTTAGTGTCAGTGGGAGAGGCTTTCCCTTCTGATGTTTGCTCAGTCCTCTATTCTTCCCTGATCTGGGCTCTGGATTTGTTCTATTTTGAAATAGGATGGTGGATGGGAAGCTTTGCTATCCCTTGCAGTTTTTGAAATTCAAATAAAGTAGGGGATGGGGTGCTAGGAATCAGAAACGACTTGCAAATTCCAGTGTTCACTTATTGTGGTATGTGTTCCCCACCACCACTCTATATGACGATGCAAAGCAGAAACTAATGCAAAAGCAATTGAACACACACATACAGACATACACTGGTGAGGCATAACCAGGGGCCAGCAGTCTCTCTCCTGTTTCAATGGTGAGGGAGAGCCTGGGGTGATAGTTTCTCCCCACAGCTTTTTCACAGGAAAACTTCTGTCCATTTAAAAAAAGACAATGATGTTCAGCTTCTGTGACCTGGTAAGAACCAGGGATGAAGCAGACCCCACACACACACCCCGAAACAAACTTTAATAATAACAAAGTGAAACAAAACAAACAACAGTAACAACAACAACAAAACAAGAAACACACACATGCCTATCCCAAAGTGAATAGAGAAGAAAAACAGGAAGACTGGAGGGGGGAAAGAAAAGGTATTCAGGTTCAGGTTGAACCCTCACACGTATATTGACACATACCTTAAACTATAAAAAATGACAATTAAAAAAGCCCCAGAAAAACAAAAGAGCAAAAGCCAACCACAACAACAAAACTGAAAGCTGAACACTCAATCATTCACATACACACATAAACCGAAAATGAAAAATAAAAGAAACAGAAAAAGAAAAGAAAAAAAATCTGGAGGGAGGGATGCAGATCAAACCCTCACATAAACATTCATGCACAAAGGAAAAATATTTTTAAAATAGATGAACTAACAAACAGTCAAAAATTTTTAAAAAATTAAAAATTAATTGAAAATAAAATTTAAAAACCTGCCCTCT
The DNA here is from genome assembly GCA_963574415.1 of Tarsius wallacei. Lineage (NCBI taxonomy): Eukaryota > Metazoa > Chordata > Mammalia > Primates > Tarsiidae > Tarsius > Tarsius wallacei. The sequence continues at coordinate 7,016 of CAUYQG010138814.1, read as the reverse complement.
TGTAGCAAGCTCTGTAATTGTTCCTCTAATCAGGTCTCTCCTGGAAAGCCACCTCTTTCACTCTCTCCTCAGGGTCTGAAACAGGGAAGGAGGAGGGGCAGTGGAGGTGGGTGGGGCTGCAGTCTTCCCCTCCCACTCTCATACCGTCAGGGAGATCACCTTTGGTGGGGAGGTATGGAATTGTCTCTTCCTCAGGTATGTACTTTTGCGGGGGGTGCCCTAGCCAGGCCTATCCTGGAATGGAGTTCTCCTATTGCTACTGATGTCCAGGCTCTGCCTGGGTTTGTCCCTCTCAGTCGTGGCCCAGCTGTGTGGGTCTGATGTTCAGAGGATTGCTGGGGAGGAGGGGGTTTGGGTCAGCCCCGCTTTGGAGTTCTTCCTCGTCCTTTTCTGGCTGCATCCTTTGTCCCATGGCTGGATCAGGATGGGGGTGGGGCACCCAGAATTCAGTACTCATCAGGTCCCTCTGAAGTTTGTGCTCTCAGGATATTCCCTCCGGGCCATGATCAATCCCTGAGTAGCTGATCTACCAGTCACAGAGATCGGGTCTGTTGCTCCGTAGTGACCAAGTCAGAGCACTTTCCTGCTCCACCTTCAAAGTGGTAGTGGGGTGCCTCTCTTGTCCTCTTCTGTGGGACCTTGCCTCTGGACTCCTTCTGCAGCCCTTGCTGCCAGCACCCTACCAGGCACTGAAGTGATGAGGCATAACCAGGAGCCGGCAGTCTCTCTCCAGGGAGAGCCTGGGGGGATAGTTTCTCCCCACAGTTTTTTCACAGGAAAACTTCTGTCCCTTAAAAAAACAAAACAAAATGGTGCTCAGCTTCTGTGACCTGGGAAGAGCCAGGGATGAAGCAGAGAAGCTGCAGCACCAGCTGTTGCACTAAGGGCCTGGCCACCTGCTCAGGAGCCCCCACTTAGCATTTTCTTCTCAGGGAGGGTATGTTGATTAAAAAAAAAAAGAAAGAAAATGGTGCTCGACTTCTACATCTCAGGAGTCACTAGGGTCCAATCCCAGCAGCTGTGGCACCAGCCACTGCACCAGGAGAGCCCTGGCCACCAGCTGCCTAGCCCTCACTCAGTCAGCCACTCACACGCCCACTCGCTCACTAGCATGTACACAAAATTTTCTATACACTCACTCACTCACACAGAGACTCACATAGTCCGACTGACTTGGCTGCCATCTCCCTGACCTTCAGGAATCAATGTTTTAACTGAAGCAAGATTGTTTAGCAATTGATAGTAATTGTAGTATCCAGACATTTTCCTTTTCATCTGAGTGCATGGATGAACTAGCTTTACTAAATACATAAGAACAGTGCTGTAAGATCTCATCCCATGAACTGTGATTATGCCAGTAAGCATTTACCAGTAGATGTGAGGTAAAGACAAAATAGAAGAAATCTTTGACTTCTACAGCATTTTCCTATCCTATCTCCCAGAGGTTTTCCAGTTTTTACTTACTTTTAATAAATTTCTTTCTTGCCAGGGCACTAACACTTTCCTGCTATGACTTCCATATCATTTTTATTATTGTTTGTATGTATTAATGATACATATTTATGGGGCATGGAGAGAGATTTTGATATCTGTGTTAAAATACATGTGATTAGCATATTTTATCACCTCAGACATTTATTATTTCTTTATGTTCAATATTTAAATTCATCTCTTCTATTTGAGTACATACAATAAATTATTTATAACTGTGGTCGCTGTACAGTGTATACACCACTGGAACTTATTCCTCCTATCTAGTTGGAATTTTGTATCAAAATATCTGGCACATTTTTGTTGAGACCTTACCCTGTATCAACGTTATGTTGACTATTAAGAGATAAATGGTAGATAAGACAGGGTCAGTGTAAATGAGATGACATTTACATGAAGTGGTGGTGGAGACTGTAAACAACTAAGAATAAGAGATGTTGTGATAGGCTTCTTAAGAGAGAGACAATGCGCTATAGAATAGTGGCTCTGATATGTTATCTGTGAAGATACACAGGATAGACTATGTTCATGTGCATGAGCCCCTCAACAATTTGATGAAGTGTCACAATTTTGCTTGGAAATTAAAGTACTTGAAAAGAGATGGTTCTTTCTAACACAGATCCTATTCTCAATATGCTGGTCACTTCTATTGTACTCCCTCCTACTCAAGAAAGCCTGTAGAAGTATGAGCAAGAAGGACTTAGTCATAGGGATGAAGCCATAATCTTGTCTCTGTTCTAATTTATTAAAATTTTGTTTTATCAAAACAAAAGAAAAAGTTACTTGTTATCCTTATCGACCATTACTTAGCAGTGTATTAGACACACTATATTTCAGAATGGCTGCTATAGGAATTTTAAAAATTAGATTTGATCTCTAGGGGGATTTCACAGAAAACTTCATGCTAGAGAAGGCATTTGTGTTGGGTTTTGGAAGATGAGCAGAATTTCAACAGGCAGAGAAGGGAAAGAAGGGCATCCCCAAGAAAGGGAATGGCTTAGGCAACGTGTTTAATTGGCTGGAGTGTAGGGTGTGTAAATCAAAGTGGTAAGATACAAGCCCTCAAAGGTACATTGCGAAGAGGGTCTTGAATGCTAGTCTAAAAATGAAGACCAAATCCAATATTTGATTGTGTGTGCCAGATACATTATTAGGTATTTTGTGTAATTACATATTTCATTTTATTCTCACATGCACCCTACAATTTGATGATGAGGAATCAGTACTGGGGAATCATGTTTTCACCATCACGTTGACCAACTCACCTCTTCTATGCTTAGATAGTCTTTTGGGCCTCCTGGTACAATGGATGAATTGACCCTGCTCCCAAGGTTAGTCTTGCCCCATGCACGCTGGATCTCATTCCCTCATACCTACTCAAGAACTTCTCTCCTGCAACTGTTCCACTTCCTCCTGGATCATTCATTTTGTCCTTGTTATTACCATGCATGCTCATGTGTGTGAAACACACACACACGCACACACACACACACTCTAGGACCTTCGTATATCAGTTGTTTACTCTTGTGATCATGTAGTTGACTGGGAGCTTGCTCCCAGCATCACAGGAGAGTATCATACTATATAACTAGACTGGGAAAAGATCAAAATTCAAAATTTGAAGTATGGTTTTTACTGAATGCATACTACTTTTGTACTTTTGTAAAGTCTAAAAATTGTATGTTGAACCGTCTTAAGTTAGGACCATCCATATACTTAAGGTGTACAATGTGATGTTTTGATATGTGGATACATTGTGAAATGATTACCACAACCAAACTAGTTAACATATCTATCACTTCTCATAAGTACCAGTTTTTCGGTGTGTGGTGAGAATACTTAATAGATTGGTAGTTTTTAAAAATAGCCACTCTGTATTATTGTATTAGTTATGTTCACAAAAGGAAAACAGATGGTACCCTCAAATTAGGAAAATTTGAGAAGAGGGTATTACAAAAAGACTTTTTATAAGGTGTGGAAGTAGGTGAACCACTGGGAAGTTACAGTAATCGGGAGTTGAGAGTAGTCTTGTCGTCCATCTTTAGGCCCAGAGAAAGGTGGAGAGGGAGCAGTTTCCAGAATCTAGAAAGAGAGTGAGTCATACAAGATTGGCTTCTACCAAAGGAACAATGACATCTATTGGTGCCCAGAGCACAGCTAGGTCAAAGTGACTTTCCAGAGAGAGAGCTGGAGGATTAAACAGCCCAGCTTCACTGGAAGCCTCATGCTGGGGCTTCCCAATGACCGAACTCACCTAGAAGGCAGAGGGAACCCTTTAATATGGCCCTGAAAGGTCAACCTCCTGAAGCAGAGAGCAGGGTAGACGAGGGTAAACAAAGGTAGACAAAGGTAGAGGAGCGTGGGTCTGCAGGGACCAATAGAAAATATTCGGTGCCATCATCTTTCTGGTTTTTAAAGTGAATTTTTAAGAATGAATAAGTAGTAACACGTTTTATTTTTAACTTGCATTGAGATAATCCTTCACTTAAATTTCCCACCTTAAGGTGCCAAGTCTGGGCAGAGCAGTGCCTAAGTTGAGAGATAGACTGGGCAGCCCTGAGGCAATCTTGGGAGACATGAAACTAAGACTAAGTAGTCAATTAACTCAACAAATATTCAATGAGTCCTATTGTGATCCAGACATTGTTCTTGGCACACTATTGATCCCACAGTGAACAAAACACAATCCTAGCTCTTATGGAGCTTACAGTCATGGAAAGGAGATAGACCATAAACATATAGCATATATATAACATGTATAATATATCTAGTGATGATAAGGACTGGGAAGAAAAATAAAAAGTGGTAGACACTGGTAGGGGATAAGGCCGTTGTGGGCTGGAGAGCACTATTTGAGAACTCCCTCTTTGATAAGGTGACCATCTGACCCCCAGTAAAGTCAAGGACTGAGCAAATATGATAACCAGGGAGAGCTCTCTAGGCAGATCTTCTAAATGAGTTATGCATTTGTCAGGGGCAGAGAGAGAGAATGTAATTGCGTAGACATGGGATAGGAGCTGGGGAGGTAAGAAGAGAAAAATCTTTACTTTTTCAACCTTTCCCAAATTTTGGTACCTCCAAAAGACTTAGAAAATTGAAGCTTGACATATATATATATAAATATAGTGGTGAACAAAGACTTATATATATATAAGTCATTCATTAGGATTAACTATCCTTGGAAAGTAGCTATGGTTAAAGATAAAAGCACTGAAGAAGGTCACCTAGATATTAAGTGGGAAAGTGAGAGCTCCCAACAAGCTCATCTGCACTTTGTTGATGACCTCCCTGCACCATGGTTAGAGCTCTTTATCCCATGTTTCTCACAGTGATCTCTGTAAAATTAAATTTGGATTTGCTATTCTTTTGCTATAGCAGTGAGGGATTGCTTTTGGCTACATGTAACAGAAAACCCAGATAATAGTGGCCTGATCATATAGGACAGAAATTCCCAACTCCCAGGCCACGACTACTATATGGACAGGTAGTAGTCCGTGGCCTGTTAAGAACTGGGCTGCACAATTGGCTGTGAGTGCTGGGTGAGTGAGCAAAGCTTCATCTGTGTTTACAGCCACTCCCTGTCACTAGCATTATCACCTAAGCTCCACCTTCTGTCTGATCACCAGCAGCATTAGATTCTCATAGGAGCATGAACTCTATTGTGAACTGCGTATACGTAGGATCTAGGTTGCACACTCCTTATGAGAATCTAATGTCTGATGATTTGAAGTGGAGCTGAGGCGGTGATGCTAGCATGGGGGACCAGCTGCAAATACAGATTAACAGTGTGGTTTGACTGTACAGAGACCATAATAAATCAATTGCTTGCAGATTCATCAAAATAATAATTTCATAATAATTATTTCATTATATATTACAGTGTAATAATAAAAATAAAGTGTACAATGTAATGTGCTTGAATCATCCTGAAAACATCCCCCCCACTCGCCTCCCCACAGTTCATGGAAAAATTGTCTTCCATAAAACTGGTCCCCGATGCCAAAAAGCTTGGGGACTGCTGATGTAGAGGGTTGTTTTTCTTATATCACAAGAAATTGGAAAGTGGGTTGTCCTGGGAACTATGACTGTTCCATGGCTCATCAAGGAGCCAAGTTTCTTCTGTCTTCCTGCTCCATTGTCCTTACCATGTGGCTCTTTTCTTCAGGGTCTCAAGATGGCTCCTGCTTCTCCAAGCATGGCAACCAACATCTAAACAAGTAGGGGTGGGGAGTCAAAGGGCAAATGGTGCAAGTCTCTTGAATTTGTTCCTCTTTGTCAGGAAAATAGCAGTGTTCCTGGAAATCCCACTAGTAGACTTCTGCTTGCATCTTACTGGACAGAGCTATGTGTACTATGTATAAGAGTTATGTCTATGGTCACTCAATTGCAAGGGACCCAGGAAACCATGATCTTTAATAGGCATATTATTACCCCCAATAAAATCTGAATGGGGAATAGTAAGGAAGAAAGAGAGAATGGATTTCATGCAGGTCAATAATGTCTACTGCAGTTGCTTACATTTCTTCATTGACCCCTTATTGCCACACAATAAAATCCAAATCCCATAGCATGGTATCTTTGAGACCTACTCTGGCCAAGCTATCCTGCCTGACTCAAACATTATTTTCCTCAGTCATAAATTACCAGTTATTTTGTGGATACCAAACTTTTCCATGCCTCCATGCCTTTGCACATTTTATTCCTTCATCCCTTTTGCCTCACATCATCATATTCTTTTGTCCTCTCCAAATACCACCTTTTGTCAAATCCAGTTGGAGGATTATTTCCTACTTGGAATTTGCTTTGTCTCTTGCATGCAGACCAGATGCTGTACTCTCCCATAGCACCTTGAACTCAACTCTATTAATCATTCATTTAGTTGTTATAAAGGTGTGTGTGTGTGTGTGTTCCTGAACATGACTAAGAGTTCATAACTTTCCTAAGTGTAATATGAATAAGGAAATGAATTGGTGTTCTCTTAAGCTGTCATCTCAACAGATATTGCCTGATCCAAGTGAATGTTGATGTTTGTTATGATTGTCCTTTGATTTTTGGTAGTCTGTGTACCTGAACCATGCATTTCTATTTCAGTGATGCTTTTTAAAAGTCAATGACTCAGGTAGCCGCCTCGCGCCCGGTCCTGCGGTCGCAGCTCCCGCCGCCTCCTCCTCGCCTCGCCGCCTCGGCCGCTCGCCCGCGGGTCGGTCCTCCGGCACTCGGGCTCCCTCCGCGCCGCCGCCGCCCCGAGCCCTTCCGGCCGCCCAGTCTCCTCCTCCGGCCCGACCCGGCCTGCGAAGATGGTGGACCGCGAGCAACTGGTGCAGAAAGCCCGGCTGGCCGAGCAGGCGGAGCGCTACGACGACATGGCCGCGGCCATGAAGAACGTGACAGAGCTGAACGAGCCACTGTCCAATGAAGAACGAAACCTTCTCTCTGTGGCTTACAAGAACGTTGTTGGGGCACGCCGTTCTTCCTGGAGGGTCATCAGCAGTATTGAGCAGAAGACATCTGCAGATGGCAACGAG
>CAUYQG010138812.1:0-17278 GCA_963574415.1 Tarsius wallacei | reverse complement strand
GCTGGGAGTCTAAGGGCCAGTGGAATGTTGGGAACATGGGAAAGAATAGACGGGGGCTCTGGACTTTTCCTGTGACGATCTCTTGACAACAGTAGCTTCTAAAATGACAGTGGTCCCACAGCTCTCACAGATGGTACCTGCTAACCCTTACCCTGTTCTCAGCTAAACCCCTCAGAACTTCTCGGCCACCAAAGGCAGCAGGGGGCATGTCTGCAGTTTGCGTTTATGTGGACCACACAAAAAATCCTGTCCCACAAAGGACAGCCCGCCCTTTACACAAACAGGGCAGGAGGTGGTGAAAGGTTCGGTCCCAAGTCTCCTCAGCCACAGCCACAGAGGAGGGCGATCCACAAAGGAAGCTCTGGGCCACCGGGGACTCTCAGGACGCCACACTGCTTAGGTCCAGGGTGAGGCTCTGCCGGCTCCCCTCATCCCAGAACCACAAATCAAGAGCCAAGAAACACAAGACCCAAAGCCACATGAACAGCCACGGAGAGGGAGGGAGGCAGGCCAGGCCTGGGCAGTCTGGGACACTCTGCTAAACTGAGTGACCTTCGGGCTCTAGTTAACCCTGAGATGCCTTTTTAGTCCAACCATGGTAAAAAAGGCAGAGGGTCTCCCCCATGCCGCGGTGGCCCAGCTCACTGTTGAACCCGGGAAGGACCCACCCAGCCGCCGTTAGAAGGAGAAGGCACTGGAAAAGGCTGGCCAAGGCTGTCTGAGCAGCTGGACTGTGGCTGGGGTGAAGTAGGAAGGAAAGCCAGAAAGGTGGCTTTATGCTGTGTTCTGTTTTCCAAAGACGGCCACCGCTCTCCCCTCCTGCCATCCTTCCCATCAAGAGGTAAGGTCCATGCCCCCTTACCTTGATTCTGGGAGCATATGACTTGCTTGTAACCAATAGAATGTGGTAGAAATGACGTGGTGTGACTTCCAAAGCTCAGTCAGAAGAGGCAATGAAGCCGGCCCTCACTTCTGGAGCCCTGAGGCGCCAGGTAAGAAGTGTGACTGAGATGAGGCCACCATGCTGTGAGGAAGCCCACACCACACCCAGAGGCCATGTGTTCTGCCCAACAACCCAGCTGAGACCCCAGCCAACAGCTTGTGGGGAAAACAGAGAGAAGACACCTTAAGATGATTCCAGCTGTTGGGCCCCCTCTGCCATGGAGTCTTTGCAGTTGAGGCCTCAAGCATCACGGAGTAGAGGCAAGTCCCCCTGCTGTGCTCTGTGCAAATTCCACACCCACAGAACCATGAGCACAGGAAAACTGCTGTCTGCTACTATGTTTTGGGGTGGCTTATTACAAAGCAACAGCAATTGGAACGGTCAAGGAAGATCAGAAAACTGTGTCCACTAACCGTCCCGCTCTCTTCACTTTCACTGATGCTGCTGGGATCAGGGAGGCCCCGGGTCTTTTGAAGAGCTGCCCCCTTGTTAGCAAGTCATAATGCAGGCTCAGGGGCCGTGGGAGCTGCCCCTTGGCGGGCAGCTTAACCGTGAGCCCTCACAGCCCCAGCCCAGAGAACCAAAGGCTCAGGGCCTGCCAGTCAGAGCCGGCCTCTTCTTCCCAGACTGAGGAAGGCGCTGGCAGCAGAGGACTGGCTCTTCACGCTGGCTGAGCTCCAGGGCTGGATGGGCCAAGCCTCACTGGTGTTTCTGGGCCTCGTGGATGAATGGGGGCTCGAGTCCTGGGTTACTACAGCAACCTACTTCTCACAAGGGCCCAGAATGAACCGCTGCCGCCGTGGTACGGCAGGGAAGCACACCCTGCCTCTGCCCCTTGATTCTGGCCTGGGTTCTGCGTGGTGCTGCTACAGGAGCCCTCCTCCCATCCGTCACCCTGACTCATCGGGAGTGAATGGATGGATGGATGGATGGAAGTTTCCAGGAAACGGGTACGGAATGGCAGCGGCAGGTCCCAAATGGCTAGCAGTGGCCAGCCCCAGCAGTCCGCCACTGCCGTCGCTGGCCATCAGGCTATCTGCTTCCAGGAAAGAGGCCCCAGGAAACCGCAAGACAGATGCCTTTGTTCTCTCTGCTGAGATGCCAGCCGGAGATAAAGGGCAGGAGAGAGGGCCCTGAGGTGTGGGGTTGGCCTCCTCGAATGCGGAGCCGGAAACAACCTTGACCTTCTCCAATCCTCGTGCACACGAGAAACAAAGGCTGGAGAGAAGCAGCCAACCCAAAATGTATCGTCTCCAGGGGCAACCCGGCCACAGCACTCACAGGCCTGGGAAAGAGTTGTTGTTCATCGTGGGGGTGGATGTTTGTTCTGTTTTGATTTTTTAAAAGCCTGAACCAAATCGGCTTTTTAAAACGCTGTTCCAGGACACAGTGCTACTTGCAGACAGCCCGAAGAGGCGGGCCTGGGCAGAGTCGACAGCATTCAAGCAGAAACCCTCACAGATCCCAAAACATCCCCGCGGGGCTCCTGCCTCCCTTCTCTGCAGACGGTCCTGCTCAGTCTGTGCCCGGGACCAGGTCAGGGCAGGACAGTCTCTATCCATGTCGTTCAATCAGCAGCTTTCATGGAGGAACGACGTTAAAAGATCAGAGTCCTTTGCCCATGATCTCACGCAGTTACTGTGTTTTCCCTTCCCTGAAAAGTTGGGAAAGCTTGACATTCAGGAAGTCGTTTGTCATGATTTCATGTTGTCACACAAGTTTAATTAATTGTCACATCAGACCAAAAGGCAGCGCTAATCCGGCTGTGTGTGACTCGACTCCAGACTTCCTGGTGAGGAATGGAGATCATTATGTTGGAATTCGAGCTTTGCTCGTTTCAAAAGAAACAAATTCACCTTCAGGGGGGCACCTCCTCCGCATAGCCCAGGCTGGAGGTTCTGCCCACCATTTAGGGCCTAAGCATCTCACTGGGGCAAAATGGGGGCACTGCTGACCTGAGGGGGGCCACCGCCTTCTCTTAACCTCCAAGGCCCCACGAAGGGGTCCAGGCCTAAGTGGCTAGCTCCCAGGCCAACTCCACCTCTCAGGGCTGCAATTCCCCAGCTCAAGCCCTCAAGACTCCACCCAGCCTGCCTAGGGCAGCCTCCATATCCCACTGTGCTTGTCCCTCCATTCAGGCACCTCCGGGTCTGAAGGAAAACGGGGCAACTCGCTGGCTTGTGTCTGCAGGAGGACCAAGTGACAGGAGGGAGACAAGCGCGGCCGAGCGCCGTTGTGCTGTCCCGGACTCGCCGAAGCAAACCGGGGGACCCATGCCCGGGTTTTAAGAACAGAGAGAATTCAAAGTGGACTGAGAATCCCACCAGTGATTCTACAGCCGCTGCTGAGTGGCAGTGGCAGTAGCTCTGGTGTGTGGACAAGCACATGTGAGAGTTCCCCGGAGCACTTCTAACTGTGAGATCACGGCGGTCCAAGAAAGCCTGAGAAGATGGGCGAGGGTGAGCAACAAGCTGGTGGGGGGACCTCGGGTCCATGGGTTCTTACTGGGCTGGGCCCCACCTCTAGCCTGTACTGGACGAGGCCAGGCGAGTCGGTCTCCACCTCAGGGCTGCGCTGGTGCCAGCTGGCCCCAGGGGATTGATGTGTAAGCACCAAGCAGGCACACAGGGATGAGATGGCAGAGAAAAAATAAAGATGAATAAACCATGAAGTGAGAGCACCTCAAGGTGACTGGGGAGCTTAAGCTTCGGCCTGCTCTTGCCCTTAAATTATTTTTTTTTAATGCAGAAAAAGTGTTTAAGAAAATAAATTTAGCCGGGCTCGGTGGCTCAGCCTGTAATCCCGCGCTTTGGGTATGCTGAGGTGAGTGGATTGTCTGAGCCCGCGGGTTCGAGACCCGCCTGGGCAACTTGACGAGACGTCATCTCTACAATAAATCAAAAAAAATCAGCCGGACGTGGTAGCGCACGCCTGTAATTCCGGCTACTCAGAAGGCTGAGGCGGAAGGATCGCCGGAGCCCAGCAGGTCGAGGCTGCGGTGGCCGGGAGCAGCCACTGCACTACAGTCTGGGTGACAGAGTGAGATTCCAACTCAAAAAAAAAAAAAAAGAAAGTAAATTTATTCTTGGCAGTGCAGGGAAAGGCAGTTGTGGCAGATTGTATTTTTCAAGATGGCCATAACAGGACCTTCCATCCACATGCTTTTCTCACTGGAGACTCTGACACTCCTGTCCAGAGCTGAGATCTCTGTTCCCTCGCCTGTAATTTTGGTGGGTCTATGACTACAGCAAAAGTGATGCCATATGACTAGCTGGGTCATAGAAGGTGATTCCATTGCCTGGTCCTGTGGGCAAGTTTGTTCTTGACACCTAGACACCACGCCGTGAGGAAGCCCAAGCCACGAAGATACGACACGTGTAGGTGTTTTTTTCAGATGCCCTGGATGGGATTAGCCCCAACCACAGCCTGACTTCTGTCCCATAAGGGCCTTTGAACAAGAACCACCCAGCTGAACCCTGTCAACTCCCAGAGCATGAAAAACAATAATAAAATGGCTGTTTTAAGCCACTATATTTTAGAGCGATTTATTACTCAGTAAAAGTTGCTTTCAGTGGACCAGAAGTTATGAAACAGTTAGGATCAGATTGAATGAGGAATCCATAGCCCAAAATACTAGAAATGGTGAGCACTTCCAGTTCGGCAGGGGTAGGTACAGGGCACAGGACCGAGCCCCAAGTTAGGGTGCTAATTGCCTACAGCCAGAAGACCATCCACCTGCCCACCCCACCTGGCTGCACAGTCCTGCCTCTCACCACCAACACTGGAGGTAAAGATACACCACTTATAGCTATGCCAACAGGAAATCTCAGAGTCTAAGATGAGCACTTAATGAAAACACTCCAAATAGTCGAGGAAAACCCACTACAAGAGAGAAGAACCAAACTCAACAACTAAAAGACTTAAATCTCTATTATATATATTAAAAAATGGAGATTTAAAGAGAAGTGCAATTAACATATTTAGAGGGATAAAGATCAGGCCACTATATTTTAAAAAGAAGCAGCTAAAGGTTTTAAAAACTAGACTAAGATTGTTGAAAGGAAAAATCAAATAAGCCAAAGACAAAAGGACAACCCTGAATAGCAAGTTTCTGTAATTTAGAGCCAAAGTCATGTTCAGAATGTCGCCCAAAAGGACAACATCAGGAAAACTGTGAAGGAGCATGGAGGACAGTTGCAGAAGTTGCAAAAACATCTCATAGGGATTCCAGAAAGCGTGCGTTCGAATTAGAAAAGTGCTTAAAGAAATAGTAGGAGAAAAATGAATTGAAACTGACTCTCAAAAGGCTTTAAAAGACATAGAAAACTTGGATAGATTGTTAACAAAAGAAGCTGGGTAAATAATAAAAGGCTAAAGTTGTGGGTGGGGGGGTTGTTTTTTGGTATTTTTGGGTTTTTTTAAATGCCCAGACTCAACTATTTTTATAGACACTTTACACTTGACCTTCAAAAATGTAATTACCATGTTAGGTCAACTGCTTCAGAACATATAACAATCTAGAAAGGTAGCCAACATATTTTCCAAGGATAGTATAAGGTTGATGCCAAAATCAAAGGACAGCACTTATGATCATCCATGCAAGATTTCACCATATCAGCACATCAAATCTAGTAGCATAGTGAAGAAATAATTCATCGTGACCAAATAGCGTTTAATCCCAGAAAAGCAAGAGCTGCTTGACATTAAAATTCAAGACTTGAGCTTACGAGAGTAGGAAAAACTAGATGAGGTGAGCATCTCAATAGAGAGGGGGAGGAGGAGGAGGAGGGAACCTTTTATTGTTTCCTCCTCTTGAAACGGGAGTTTCCACGGATTCACAGCAACCATCGTATCTAAGGATGAAACCTTGGAAACCTAGCTATTAAAGGCACCACCTTTTGTCTAAATGATGGTCAGAATTTTTTTTTTTTTTGAGTTGGAGTCTCACTCTGTCGCCCAGATTGGAATGCAGTGGCCGCTCCCGGCCACCGCAGCCTCGACCTGCTGGGCTCCGGCGATCCTTCCGCCTCAGCCTTCCGAGTAGCTAGAACTACAGGCGCGTGCTACCACACCCGGCTAATTTTTGATTTATTGTGGAGATGAGGTCTTGCTTGCCCAGGCAGGTCTCGAACCCGCGGGCTCAGGCAATCCACTCACCTCAGCCTCCCAAGGCGCGGGATTACAGGCTGAGCCACAGAGCCCGGCTGATGGTCAGAATTTTAAAAGATGGTTAGTGTCAACTGCTAGTGAGGAAATTTCGCCGTTCATACACGGCCCGTGGAAGAGCAGATACAAAGAGCCAGCCAAGACAGCAAGTGGACAGCAACGATTTAACGCCTAAGTCCACATGCCCACGGGCTCAAATGTTTCATTTCTTGACATTTCTCACTAAAGAATATGTTGAGACATTGCATTTGTAATTTAAAAAAAAAAAGATAAATAATCTGATTTTAAAATGGGCCAATGAGCTGAATAGACATCTCTTAAAAGAGGACATTCAAATGGCCAACAGGTATATGAAAAAATGTTTGACATCACCAGTCATCAGGGAAATGCAAATCAGCACCACAATGAGATTTCCTCACTCCAGCTAAAATACTATTTTCAGAAAGACCAAAAAAAAAAAAAAATGCTTGTGAGGATGCTGAGAAAGGAGAGTTCTTTTTTCTTTTCTTTTTTTGTTTTGAGTTGGGGTCTTACTCTGTCCCCCAGCCTGGGGTGCAGTGGCACAATCACAGCTCACCACAACCTCGACCTCCTGGGTTCAGGCAATCCCTCTGCCTTAGCCCAGGATGTGGGTGACTCTGGGGTGAGTTCAAGGAAGCGAGGCCTTGCTCTAGCTTCAGGAGGTGGGGACAGCACTCTTCTCCCCACTCTGAGGCCCAGCCACAGTGCCGTGAGGAGCAGCGCCACTCGCTTTAACCAGGGAGGACATTTGCTGCTGTGTGGCTGGCCCTGGTTTTTGTCTGTGCTTAGGCACAATTACAGAGTGGCCTGGTTCTGCTGCCCTTCATCACGGCTGCGTGGGACTCTGCCTGAAATTGGTGCTCCGTGTGGTTGTTGGCGTCCACGGGACACCAGGGTGGGGCTGGGGGGGCATCAGGCTGGCTCCTGACAACACAAGGTGTAGCTCTGGGGGCCATGCCGGCTCCCAGATGCCAGGAGCCAGTCTTCTCCTTCTTGGTGGTGACAGAGGTCCTCAATAGGGCCTACAAGGCCCTGTCAGGACTGACCGCTTGGCTCTCCAGACTGACAGCCCAGCTGTGCTACGGCCTCTGTGCCTGGAAATATCCTTTCCTCCCAGGACTGGGTGCTCCTTCCCCACCCCACCTGCTCTCCCACAAACCTGCCCGCTCTCCAGAACCCAGCTGCCCCTTCTCTCGACGTCCCCAAGACACGCTGTCATGACAGTGCACCACTGGCCTGCCTCCGGCATAAATGTGCATTTGTTCCTGTTGTCCCTCACCATGTCAGCCCCTCACACCACCAGAGCCAAGACGACTTCTCCTGGGGTTCACCATTGTATTGCCAGCACCTATTCCAGTGCCTGGCACTTAATAATTGTTGAATGATATGCCCCAGGGGCAAACAGGCCTGAGAGCTTCACTGGAAGCACTGCCCAAAGCACGGTGTCGGGAACAGTGTGTGAGATGGGAAGAAAGATGCCGTGCTCGACTGTTGATGTCTGCTGTAGGCATAAAGCTGGGAGGAGGTGACACACGTGCTGCACTTGGAGGGAGCCTTACTCCACAAAGCCCAGAACGTTCTCCCCAGTGGGACACAGAGGACCCGGACTCCAAGATGACATTCCCCTTCTCCACAAGTCACATTTGAAAGATCCTCCGATAAATATAAAGTGTGCATTGCTGTTACCTCCAAAATAGGCTTGAAATAGAAAATCCAGGCCGACTGTGCCTCCGCCAGGACAGGGGAACACTAACTAGAATATTGACTCCTGGCCAACATTAGAGAATGTTTTTAACTCTCTTCAAAGCCCTACGTGCTAATAGGAACTGAGTAGAATTCTCTGTCAGTGCTGAACGAAAGGCAACTTCACTTTCCGACGGGTTTTGGAGTTGCCAAGCAATTCAAAGCCAAATGGTGGGGCAACCGCAGATGCCCTGCCCCACAGAGCAGCACGGGGCGGTTCTCTTTCAAGGTTTCAGGCAACAAACCCTGCACTTGCCACGGAGATAGAAGAGAACGCACAGAAATCCCAATCTCTCTTAAGAATATTTTTTTCTGTCTTCACCTGGTAAGCCAGGCAACCCCGGGTCACCTGTCTCTGTGCTGGCTTCAGGTACCTGGTTGGTGCCTGCAGAGTAGCCGCAGGTACGACAAGCACAGGAGTCACCTCCTCGTCACCCAGATTCAAGTGACACTCCCCAGAATGGAAAGGAAGGGTCTCCTTAACAGAGCTAGTCCCCAGGAGAGACTAGCAGGGGTCCAGCACTAAACAGAAACCCTCCTCTAAGGGGATCTCAACCAGCACGTCCTCAGACAACCGGTAAATGGGAACTTTGTCCAGGCTCCGACATACCAGAAAACACCTGCCCTCCAGACCCAGACAGATACGCAGCCAGCAGCTAAGCACTCAGAGAGAAGAACCGTGACACTCAGATTCGAGTCCTGAGGGACGATTCCCCATGGGCAGAGTCTTCCCTAAAGAATGTCCCGAACCACACACACTTTTTGAGTCGGAGTCTCACTCTGTTGCCCAGGCTGGACTGCAGGGGCACTCTCACGGCCACCATAGCCTCGACCTGCTGGGCTCAGGCGATCCTTCCGCCTCAACCTTCCAAGTAGCTGGAACCACAGGTGTGTGCCACCATGCCGAGCTAGTTTTTTGATTTATTGTAGAGATGAGATCTCGCCAAGTTGCCCAGGCAGGTCTCGAACCCCTGAGCTCAGGCAATCCTCTCACCTCAACCTCCCAAAGCACTGGGATTACAGGCGTGGGCCACCACGCCCGGCTCACCCCAACTCTTAATGTGTGACATGTCACCAGCATTGGCGCTCACTGGTGTGGCTCTTCCAGAGGGTGAGCTGCCTGGTCCACCTCCCACAGACCATGTCTTGGCAGCGGTTTGCCTGAGGCCAGATGGTTGTACCAAAATGCTCTACTCTTGACACAAATGCTGACACTTATGTTGTTTACCATCCGAGTCCACTCTGGTGAAAGTGGGCAAGGAGGGTGATCACCTGGGTTTTACTAAGATGCTCCAGGGTAGCATTTCATAGGAAAAGTTCCCATGGTTCTTGGCTGGCCCTGGGTCCTGTCCATGTGTCCCAACTGGATGACTTTAAACACCCAAGCCTGGAAGACAGGATTAAACTCACAGCACACTCAAGTTTTTAAGCAGAACCACCAAGTCATTCATGTACATCGAGGGAGGCCTTTTCAAGGGGCTAAATTAACAGATTCCCCAGAAGGATTTCTAGCCGAAATTTCCAGACTGAATCATTGGAATGGTGCCTGGTGGTCATCAGATGGGAACTCAGAGGGTGGCGAGTTGTGAGGGCGCCTGCCTCGACCAAAGTGGGGCCCTGAGAAGGTAGGAGCCCCAATCTGCCATCCTCCCCTTGAACCCGATGGATAAATCCGGACAATCACTCATTCCCTGGACCTCCCCCTTCTATGCCAGCAGGTTTCCAAGTTAATGTTTAATAGTGATCCACCCTTTTGTAAATGAAATGTGATCCATATCACCAATGTCTAAAATAGACTGAAGAAATTTACAGGTATAACTGTATTTTATGTAGTCAACTAAATACCCACAATGGGACAGGGTAAAAATCATACACCTGGGGAGTTGTACAGCCCTCGTGTTCCCCAACTTTCAAAAGGCAAAAGCCAAGGGAGTGGATTTTCAAAAGAGAGAGTAAAAGAAAGCAGCAAGGGTGGGGACAGTGTGCTCCTTAGAGGATGCCACACATCAGGGGACCTTGACGTGACCAGAACTCACATAGGACACTCACAGTGAGGAGGAGATTGGTGAAGAAGGGGGCAGGGTGTGAGACAAATGAGGAAAGTGGACATGTCCCTGGGATCTCATAGAAATGCACGTGGAAGCCGGGCTCGGTGGCTCAGCCTGTAATCCCGCGCCTTTGGGAGGCTGAGGTGAGTGGATTGCCTGAGCCTGTGGGTTCGAGACCCGCCTGGGCAGGTGAAACCTCATCTCTACAATAAATCAAAAAAATTAACCGGGCGTGGTAGCGCACGCCTGTAGTTCCGGCTACTCGGAAGGCTGAGGTGGAAGGATCGCCGGAGCCCAGCAGGTCAAGGCTGCGGTGGCCGGGAGCAGCCGCTGCACTCCAGTCTGGGCGACGGAATGAGACGCCAACTCAAAAAAAAAAAAAAAAAAAATTGAACTTGGCCGGGCGTGATGGCTCACACCTATAATCCCAGCACTTTGGGAGGCCAAGGTGAGAGGACTGCCTGAACCCAGGGGTTGGAGACCAGCCTGGGAACTTGGTGAGACCACATCTCTACAATAAATCAAACAATTAGCCGGGCATGGTGGCGTGTGTCTGTGGTTCCAGCTATTTGGAAGGCTGAGGCGGAAGGATCCCCGGAGCCCAGCTATGAGCATGCCACTGCACTCCAGCCTGGGCGACAGAGTGAAACGCCAACTCAAAAAAAAAAATTGAAGTTTATGGTTGGTGGGTTTATATCAGCATTATTTTCCCATTTATTTTTGCATCCTTTTCTAATTATAGAATATTAAGGAAACGTTAATTCACAAAGACAACTGGTGGCAAATGGCAAGTGTTTGTCAAAAGCTTTCTTCTAAGGTTTGCACTAAATCAGATTAACTAGCAACAAAGTCAACATGTTGTGAGCTCCAATGTATAAATAGTTGTTGAGTGTGTGAGTGAGAGAGGAGATTGTGTGTGTGTGTCAGAGAGAGAGAATGGCAGAATGACAGAGGCAGAGACAGAGTGAGAGAGAGGAGCGTGTGTGTGAACACGCTGTTGTGTGGTGTTCAGAGCAACTTGCAAACAGTGAAAAACACGTGATAAATGAAACGGAATCAAGCACTTGGACCACACAGAGCCTCAATCTGCTGTCCCTCTCTGCATGAACTTTCTCTTACTGACTCATCATCCGCTTGCCATCCTGCCTCCTCGGCTGAAGTGGCTGATCCCAAGTGACAGGCAATCCCAGAGCTCAATTCCATTCCACCACCCACTCTTTGTTTGAAGATTTTAATGATTTAATTTTCAGGGGCTGCGTCACTCTCCTGGGGCTGCCACAATAAATTACTACAAACTTGGTGGCTTAAAGCAAGAGAATTTATTCTCACACAGTTTTGGCACCGGAAGTTCTGCCCCAGACACCTACAGAGCACTGGGGGAGATTTCGCCCCTGGCCTCCTCCAGCTCTGGGTGGCTCCAGGTACGCCCTGAGGCTGCCTCAGTCCTGTCTGTGGCTCCAAACTTCATGGCCTGAGTCTCTCTTCTGTCTCTTATAGACACTTGTCATTGGATGTAGAGCCCACCCAGGTGACCCAGGATTGCCTCATCTCACATCCTTAACTTCATTACATCTGCAAAGAACTTTTTTCCAAATAGGGTCACTGTCACAAATTTCCAAGAATTTGGACGAGAGCACATCATTATGGGAGCCACCCCTCCACATGCTTCAGGAACCAAACTTGCCTAACTTTCTCTGCTTCATGACAGTAAACAAGAAGCCATTCACACATTTCCTGGCAGACAGTGATCAAAGGTGGCTGATAGGACCATTCTCAGAGCACCTTCAACATGGGCAAAAGGTATCGGGAAGTTGATAGTTTTCTGTTTGGGGCTGACTACATTTTAGCAAACAACTATTTTTTCAAACCTGTCTTGTCATTTAATGTCAGCGGCAGCAGGCTGATTTGCCTACTACCAATATGAGTCAAATGAAATTGTCATTATTCATTTGCAGACATTCGGTTCGACGTCTCAAAGGCATCATTCTCCTGTGGGGTGACCCTCCTGTCCCTTCCTTGCAGGCACCAGGCAAGGTCATGACCATCACAGGAGCCAAGCTGAGGGGCCATCAAAAAGCCAGTCTCTCGGGTCTTTTGGGGACTGAAGCACATGCAAGCGTGGTCTGGAAGCACACCTAGGACTGGGACATTATTTTCTGTTACAGGCTGAATTGGGGACCACCCCAATTTCATATGTTGAAATCTTAATTTCCCAAACCTCAGAATGTGATTGTATTTGGTGACGGCATTTTTAAAGAGGTAATTAAGGTAACATGATGTCACATGGGTGGGCCCTAATCCAATCTGACCGTGGTCTTTATAAGAAGACATTGTGACACAGACACACTGAGGAACGACCATGTAAAGACAAGGAAGACAGCTACCTACCAGCCAAGGAAAGAGGCAACCCTGCCAACGCCTTGATCTCTAGGTGAACTTGATCTTCCAGCCTTCAGAATTGTAAGAAATACATTTATGTTGTTTGAACCATCCAGTCTGTGGTATTTTTGTTATGGCCACCTGCCACGGACTGAATGTTTGTGCTCTGCTCCCAGTTCATATATTAATACCCTAAACCCCAATGGGACAATAATAGGAGCTGAGGCCTTTGAGAGGTGATTAGGTCAGGAGGGATTAGTACCCTTAGAAGGAGAGTCGTGGCTGGGTATGGTGGCACATGCCTATAATCCCAGCACTTCGGGAGGCTGAGGCGAAAGGATTGCCTGAGCCCACGGGTTCAAGACCAGTCTGGACAACTTGGTGAGCCCTCATCTCTGCAATAAATCAAGACAAATGAGCTGAGCATAGTGGCACATTCCTGTAGTTGCCGCTACTTGGAAGGTTGAGGCGGAAGAATCACCTGAGCCCAGCAGGTCTAGGCTGCAGTGGTCGTGAGACTCTGACTCCAAAAAAAAGGGAGATTTGTGAGGGAGCTGGCTTCCACTTTCTCTCTCTGCGCCCTGTGAGGACAGTAAGAAGGTGGCCATCTGCAGACCAGGGAGTGGGCCCTTGCCAGACGCCAAACCTACTGGCACTTTTATCTTGAGTTTCCCAGGCTTCAGAACTCTGAAAAATAAGGGATTTTTGTTGAAGCCACCCAGCCTCTTGTAGTTTGTTAGAGCCACCTGAGCTGATAGAATTCATGACCTGGGTGTCACCAATCTGTCCTTTTCCCCAGCCACAGTCACTGGCTCAGATGGGCACAGGGCCCATGCAATGGCATAAGCTGATGAGATCATCTTGAGGGAGAGGTTAGAGTCCTTGGGGAAGACCCCTCCCCTTCCATGGAGGTCACTGTAAGCCTGGAGCCCCTGGGCCTTCCTGCGAGTGCAACCACCCAGGGGCCTGCTCATGTTCTCACGCCTGAGATCTAGCAGTACCTGGTGCCCAGCAGGGCTCTTCAGCGATGGGAGGCCTCTCTGCCCTTTTGCTTAAGCCAATATGGGCTGGACGTCTGTCACGTACCATCAACGAGGCCCTGAAGAGACTGCGAGGCTCTTTGGTATCTATTCAACAGAAGCTCCGCCCCAAGCCTCCAGTGCCAGGGGTGGAGCCCCTCCCAGCCCAGCTCAGCAGCGGAGTGAGCCTGCCCCTCTGGCTCTCCCCATAGCCACTGTGTGTCACTCACCATCACTCCCTTGTGAGGGAGTACCCTTTCTGGCTTCTGCCTCCAGCTCCGCACAGGACCCTTGCCGGACCTTAGTCCCTGAGTCTCCAGGCAAGAGTCACCCCAGCTCTGCACCCACACTGGCTGCCCATCGCTGCCCTGGAGACTCCCCTCACCCCTGGCTTCAGGGCTGCAGCTCCCCATCCACCCTCGAGGTCCCTGGCCTTAACCTGCCCCGGGATCGTCAGATCAAAGTGGGGGCACCTGGGGGCCCTCCCC
Organism: Tarsius wallacei; assembly: GCA_963574415.1. Classification (NCBI taxonomy): domain Eukaryota; kingdom Metazoa; phylum Chordata; class Mammalia; order Primates; family Tarsiidae; genus Tarsius; species Tarsius wallacei. The sequence continues at coordinate 3,471 of CAUYQG010138812.1, read as the reverse complement.
ACACCCTGTGGCGTTTGCATACATTTCGCAGAGAAATCACACCTCTCCTCCCTCACCCACTCCGCTTGCCTCACCACCCCTCAGTCCTCTCCTCCAGGCTGCGAGCCCATCCCTAAAGGCACCACTGGCTCAACCTGTAGGTGCTGTCATCTCCATGGGACCACAGAGGACATTTTTGCTTGCCCTGGCGTGGGGTCCCAACTACATACCACTGCCCTAAAGTGTTGTCCCCAATCCCATCTTCCTCTTCCTCTTCCTAATGTCAGGGCCCACCCCCACCCAGGAGGCCCTGCCCACCTCTGCCATTCTGGAAGGTTCAGCACACAGAGGAATCCCCCAGATCCCACCAATTCAGGAGAAAGGAGCAACTGGGAGGCCTGGGTATGTCGCCAGGAGTGAGGCTCCACACCGGGGTCCAGCCCCTCATCCAGCACCAGGCTGGGCCCTTCCTGTCCCCGCCCCCCATCGTTCCCCCAGACACCCTGGCCCGGATGCTGCTGCTGCCGCAACCCCACCCCCAGGTACAGAAGCTGCAGGCCTTGCACCTGGGTTCTGAATTCCTCCTCTGGGAGATGAAAGAAATTCTTCTTTTCCCCCAGAGCAAGAGGACTGCAAGGAAGCATCCGCCACATCTGGAGGGACGTGGGTGTCCCTGTTTCTGTGAGTTCCCGGGAACTAAGTGTCCCAGTGCAAAGAAGGCCTCTGGGATATTCATTCATATTCCAGGCTCCAGCCAGCAGTCAGACTGCAGTAGAGACAACAAAGCAGCGTGGGGACTCCAGGGCCTCCTCGGGAGAGGAGCCTACCCTGCCCTGCACCTGAGGTCTGCTGGAGCCACTCCAGCTGGGCCGGGAGTATGTGGGGCCTGGGGAGAGGCTCACCCAAAGCCCATGCCCAGGGCCCAGAATCTCTCAGCCAGTCAGCACAGGCCTAATGGGCCTCTTGTGGGCCTGTACTCTCTGAGGAAGCACACAAGGATGATGCGCTCTAGGACTAAGGAGTGGTCAAGAGGAGTTAGAGGCAGTTCACATCTGTGGTCTCACGGGCTGTCACAGAGACAGGTGAAGCCTGCAGTGGGGACAGTGGGATAGGCTGGGGCCGGGCGCCAGCATTCAAAAATCCTAATTTGAACCGGGCCTTCCCCGTCATCACAAATATATAAGGTATTAAGGAAGAAAGAGGGAAAATATTTCTTTCAAAATTAGCTTGAGTTATAACTTGTAAACACTTTTGCATCCACTGTAGTATGTGGTTGTGGTTGTCCTTTTGGACCCTTGCCTTGGGGACCTGAAGATCTTAGGGGCGGTCCCAGGGGGTTCCCAGACCGCCAGCGGAAAAATGCATTGTAGAGCGCCTTGCTGCAGAGCCAGCTCCATATCGCACTGATGACTAGGAGCTTGCCACTGAAACTTTGGTGACTCAGTTTCCTCATCTAGAAGTACAGGTCCTCTTCATCTCACAAGGCTGTTGGGAGGATTCAATGGGATACAATTAATTTGAGAGCCATTTATTCCGAAGCGATCATTTGAGCGTGGGGTGCTGAGGTGGTCGCAAGAGGAGTGAGGAGTCAGGCAGGCAGGGTGGGCCGGCCACTGTTTCCAGATAGGGTGGGGGGCACGTCAGAGTGGAATCAGGAGACGGTGGGATTGTAGAACTCAGAGAAGGGCATTTAAAAATAAGGGGCAGTCATCCACAAGTCAAATGGGCAGCAGGGAGGCCCGGCAGGGAGGAGGCCAGGCCATGAGGTCTGGGTACAGAAGGGGCCTGGAGGGGAGAAGGGGAACAAGATGGGGTCTTGGGGTCCCCACCTTTTGCAGGGTTGCCAAATTGTCCTCACAGGAGCTTTCTGTGAGGGAGGAAGCAGGCAGTCAAGTGGGAGGAGAGAGAGTTCCACCAAGACCTCACAACAAGCCACTTGCCATGGACTGAATGTTTGTGTCCCCACAAGATTCATATGCTGGGATCCTAACCCCCAAGGAGATGACATTAGGAGATGGGGCCTTTGGGGGATGATTGGGCAGAGCGCTTATGAATGGGATTAGCCTCATAAAAGAGGCCCCAGAGAGCTATCTTTCCGCTTCTGCCACATGAAGATGGCCACCTGTAAACCAGGAAACGAGCCCTCACCAGAGACCACATTTGCCAGCATTGTGATCTCGGACTTCCAGCCTCCAGAGCTGTGAGAAAGTCAATATCTGCTCTTTAGCCACCCCGTCTGTGATATCGTGTTCTAGTAGCCTGACCTGACTGACACGTCCCCAACCCCTTCTCCCCTGTCCCCACCCCAGCATCCCACACCACCTTCCTGCCCTTGTCCAGGCGGGAGGCCTTGATTTGGCTACAGGGTCCCCAAATTAACCTTCCTGCCTTCTCTCCCACTCCTACTCTCCAGCTCCGGACAGCCCGCTCTGTAATAGATTCTGTTGTCTTCAAGAGGCCCTGGCACAAGAAGTAAGGATGGGGAATTTTCCGTCCAGGCCTTATTTGAAGAGGCCGAGGGAGGGTCGCCAATTGCCTGGCCCAGGCCCAGGCAGATGCCCTGGAGGCTGTGTGTGGGATTTCAAAAGTAAGTTCCTGTGACACCTGTGAATTTGCCCTAATCTGATCTCTTTTATTTTTATTTATTTTTATTTATTTTTTTTTTTGAGTTGGAGTCTCACTCTGTCGCCCAGGCTGGAGGGCAGTGGCCACTCCTGGCTACCACAGCCTCGACCTGCTGGGCTCCGGCGATCCTTCCACCTCAGCCTTTCAAGTAGCTGGAACTACAGGCGTGCGCTACCATGCCCAGCTAATTTTTTAAAATTTATTGTAGAGGTGAGGTCCCGCCAAGTTGCCCACGTGGGTCTCGAACCCGCGGGCTCAGGCAATCCACTTACCTCAGCCTCCCAAAGCACTGGGATTACAGGCTGAGCCACTGAGCCCGGTCATCTGATCTATTTTATAAGCAGGTGCCCTGAAACTTGGGGTCCCCCTCAACAACTGATGCCACAGACAGGAAGTTCCAACCTCCGGCGAACTCACTGGGGCATTTTCCATGTCAAGCAGTGAGTCCTGCCAGGGCAGCCTGAGAGTGTTACTCCTGGTACAAAGTCTCAGGCAGTCGGACAGAGATACAGAGGGGACAGGTGGTCTACACCCACCCTTCCCCAGAGCCTGCTCCTCATCAAGCCCTTCCCCAGACCCAGGGTCTAATTCTAAAGAAAAGAGAATTTCAGCTGGCCCAGACCCATGAAGGCTGGGAGGGAAGTTCCCACTTTAAACTTTCAAATATTCTGTTAACTGATGCTATATTTCCAATTTTTGTTCATGTAATGTTATTCTTTTTGTAGTTTTGTTGATTGAATAATAAACTAGATTTTTGCCTTTGAAACTTTTCTCATATATATAAATTCAGAAGTCGGAAAAAATATTTTGTCAGATAAGGATTTTGTTCATTTGTTCTGAAACTATGGCCTCTCTACACACACACAC